>JAGGAV010000071.1:0-45025 GCA_017657295.1 Termitomyces sp. DKA64 | reverse complement strand
CATAGGCAACTATGACTTAAATGGGCTCAAGAGCATCAAAACTGGACTGTGGAGGACTGGAAAAGAGTGTTGTGGACCAATGAGACAAAGATTAACAGGATTGGGTCAGATGGAAAGCAGTATGTGTGGAAGCTAAAAGGAGAAGGCATTTCAAACCAAAGCCTGCCTGAACCTGCTGTCCATTGAGCTCAAGTGCATCATACAGCACACTGCCAGTAGACAAAGCCCAACTAGACTGGTCCAGTTGTGGTGTGGGGGCCTTATACCCAACCAATCTCCCAAGGAACCATTGGGGGTCACCATCCCCTGGTTTTCTATGCTGAATTATCTCTCAAAGATCAAAGACATGATTCTCACATTTAGAAAACCAGTTACTCAGGTTTAATTTTTGATTCTGCAACATTTAACTGGCAATGTGGGTGTGTCAGAGGACTATTCATACTGGACCCTCTGGTTTGTTTTCTTTGTTCCAAGTCTGCCTTTCATTGTCATCCTCCCATCTTCTGGCAACAAATATGTTCAACCAAGGGCTATCTTTTGGTCATATTTTCATGTGGTCATGTGCCATGAGTCTGGAGAACAAGGCTGTTTATGATGGATTTCCATTTTCAGTACAATCTCCAGAGTTATGGCAATTTCCGGAGTTTGCACCTTTGGGTTAGGGTTAGAAGTTGTCCTGAAGCATCACACCTGGCCAGGAAGCTCCTTAGACTTGTTCTTTTTGGATCTCCCTCTGCCAGGTGAGTAATTATGTCCATAGACTCTTGTACAGTACTGAATAGACTTTGGATCTCCCTTTGCCAGTTGTGTGACTTAGCCACAGCCTCCAGAAGTCACCCTTACAGGGTGTGATAGTTGCATAGTAAATCCCAAATCCAGTAGTATTCAGTGCCTCCTCCTCTGCATGGAATTGATGACCATGATTCTTACTGTGCAGTTGGGCCATCTCATACTCTGCACTTGATTCTAAGACTTGTCCAGCATTCCAGGCCCAAACATCTTCCAGTGAGGAGGTTTAATACCTGGTGGTATTGGTAAGAGACATTCCAGTGTATTCAGTGCAGCAGGTGGCAAACCACAATCCAGCTTTGAAGCTCCTGCAACACATGGCATCAATGGACACAATGTTGTCAGTATTATGAATACTATCCATGACCACCATCTCCTTCCCAGAAATTCGAAAGACCATGAATCAGGGTCCACACTTCTGTAGGGCATTAATGGGGTCCCCAAGATAGGGCTGCATGCTGTCCAGCATGCTCATCATTTAGTGGGCAGGGGTGAATCCTAGGTGTGAACAGGGGCCTTCCCACACCTGCAGGAACTCATTGCACTCATTCTCAGCAGTCACTGGGAATAGATACTTGGTAAAGGGGGCTGGGGCAGTCAAATAGATGTGCTTGTGGGTCTCCCCCTCTTCTTGTCTGTCATTGTGGTCTGTCAACACAGTTGCTGTGGCAGCACCATCATCATCATCATCATCATGCCCTAGACCTCTTGACATAAACTGCCATAGTAGATCCTTGATGGATGATACTGGAACTGGTCCATCTCCCTCCTCTTCCTCTTTGCTGCTCGGGTCTGATACTGACTGTAGGTCTGGTATAGAGCCACAGCAGCTACAGCTATCTAGTGAGGAGTTTGAGACTGATTGAAGCTCAGGTAAGTCATCCCATTCATCCCTCTCATCAGTCCAATCTAACTATATGGGCTGCAGGTTTGGTACATTGAAACAGGATGGTCTGCCCAAGTCAGCACTCATCCAGTCCCATAGTACCATTGCTCCTACAGTGAGTTCAGTGGTCTCCCCTAGAGTATCCTATCACTCTGTGTCCCCATATGCACTGAGGCCAGGAGGTTTGCCTGTAGTTGTTCTTGCAGTGTGGGCACATGGGCAGTTACAGGCCATATGCCCTTCTTCCTTGCACTGGAAACACTTATTAGCAGCATGGATCTCAGCCTCCTCTTCCTTGGTCAGGTGAGACTTAGATTCTGGCTGGGGTTTTGCTGCCTATGCTGGGGTAGTCCTGACTTGGCAGATGGGTAATTTTAATTCTTGAATCTCTCTGTCCAAGCCAATGGAATCCCAGGAGTGGTGTTGGTTTTCTTACCAAATGGTGACTGGGAGTGTTTAGGGCTTCAGTGCCATGAGGGGAGTTCCTGCTTCTGGCCATGCCACCATTCATGGTTTGGTTTCCCCACTCCCATGTTGGTGTGATATGACTTATATGTCTCTTCCAGATCAATATTATCAGCCATCTCCTGATATTCAGCTTCCCAAATAAGCTCCTTCCAGCTGGAGTGCTCAGGGTTCATGTGGGCATGAAGCAGGAACTTCCAGATGGAAGGTTTAAAGCCATTAAACAGTTTAACCACCTGTGTGTGTTGACTACCTGATCCCACAATGGCAAACAACTCATCAAGGTCTGTGACATAATCTTTGACTGATCTGTTACCCTGCACCAGCCAATCCAGCTGGATATGCTGTTGGTTCTGGTAATCAATAAGAAAACAGTAGTTGAAGAGTTCCATGAAGAACTTTTTCAATGTTCACCTATGTGGTGCCAAGGAGACATGCCAGGTGTAGAAAGTGTAGGCCTTTCCCATGAGGAACTCAGATAGGACCATCACCTGATGCCTCTTTTCCACATAGCCATACTTAATGTGGGCTGTTCCATGGGTTAAGAACTTTTGGAAAGCTTGGTAACTGGCTTAACCATCATATTTTTCAGGTGGTGTGGGCTTGATTAATGCCCTGTGGCTCCTATGCTGGTTATGTGATCAGGACCCTTTGAACTTTTTAGATTGACAGTTTCTCTGCTTGTGACCTTGGGAGGATCTTGACAGTGTGGACCCTGTTGAGCTAGATCCAGAGTCAGATGAAGGACTTTTGTATTTGGACTCCTCATCCAAAGACAAAGTCTGGGATGTGTCAGAACCTGAGCTGGATTCTGAGTCAAGAGTCCAAAGAAGGGTCTGATACATCAGAAAAGTCCCCTTTGTCATTGCCACCAAGACATTTGAAGGCTCATCCCAGTGTACTCTTGCTGGCTATTTGTGCTGTGGGCTTGGTATTGTCCCTGATAGGGGTGGGGGTCCTTTGGTCTTCCTCCCCCTCTCTTAGCTTGGTTTTACCACTGGTGACCTGCCCAATGAGTTCAGCCAACTTATCAGACACAGGGATTGAGCCCAAATAGGTCTTCTTATTATGTGCAGTCTTCTGCTTTTTTCTGAGCCTGTCTAATTCCCTAGCCAGTTCCTGCTTGTCATAAAGGTACTGTTTCATTTCCCTACATACAGTAGGCTCAAGCTTGGCAGGGATTTCCACATCTGACTTGCTGTTGTTCACTGCACAGGGGTTAATGACTTTACTGGTCACTGGTCCTTCCTTGCAGGCAGATTCACTGTCCTGTACCAGAAGTCTGTGTTTTTTCATGTTCAGGAACTGTTGTTGAACTACAGGGTCTAGTTCCATATCAGAGAAATCCATGGCACCCCAGTTATGGGGGTCTATGCCCTTTCCCTTGTTGGGTAACTCATCTTCTAAGCTCAGTTTGTTGGAAGGCTGAAAATTTCTTTCAGCATGGTCTTGGCAAGCATGATCCACCCTTTGATTGGGGAGCCCGTGTTCCCTGTCAATTGTCATCTGACTCGCGAGGTTGGCCCCATCCTGCTCAGATGTAAGCCCAGTGGCATTTTCTTGAGGTCCATCCTCTTCTAGGGCATCCTCTACAGTGGGTTGGAATGTATTATGGGTGGGAGTGGACTCTGCAAGAATACTATTAGTTGTATTAAGGACAGGTAGTAAGTTTTCTACTGTCTGTTCCAATCTATTGCCGCGGCGCTCGTCAGTGTTGGGCACTTCATCACAAGATTGCTCTCCAGCAATGGTAACACCACTTCCCAAG
This sequence comes from Termitomyces sp. DKA64, assembly GCA_017657295.1. Classification (NCBI taxonomy): domain Eukaryota; kingdom Fungi; phylum Basidiomycota; class Agaricomycetes; order Agaricales; family Lyophyllaceae; genus Termitomyces; species Termitomyces sp. DKA64. The sequence continues at coordinate 41,117 of JAGGAV010000071.1, read as the reverse complement.
AAGTGGGCATCCCCATCTGTTATGACAGACTCAGGGGCGTCCGTGTTGGATGCATGCCTCACAGTACTGAATGGGGACGACAATCCCATGGAGCTGCTCAACTCAGTCAGTTGCGAGGACACCTCCTGAGCCGAGCTCAGCTCCATGTAGTCTTCGGCGGGAGGGGTACTTGTGAGCTGAGCCTCAACTGCCGAGCGTGAACGAGTTCTAACAACCATAGTGGTCAGCGAAAAAATTTTCAAAAGGGTTACTCATGGTGTTGGTGGTGCTGGTTGATCAGACCGGCAACGTCCAATGGCGAGAGTAAGAGTAAGAAAGCTAGGATTTGGTTCTGTTCAAAATATGTGACGGTAGCGTGATAACACGGTAACGTCGCACGAGAACTTAGAGAGGCTTCGAGTCGGAACAGTTGTAAGTGCTAGTATTAGAAGCACTAAGGTTCTACAATTACAGATTGAACCTTTACATACTGGTAGACTGGCTGTACGTAAGGGCACCGTCGTAATACGGAGTAAGGATGAGGAGTCGGTGAGCTGGTGCCGAAAGTGTCGCGTGGGGGAACGGATCATGCGCCGTTACAGTATATGTTTACAATGAGAAGGGGACAGGATAGGCAATACTCTCAAACTTTACATGAGGGTCGGACCGCGGGCCCAATTATAGCTAGACAATAACTTGAGTACAACTCAATGATGCTGGGCAATCACTCATAAAATGCGCTCCGTCTCCGCCATCCACCACTTAGCGTCCGGATGTTCGTCGAGATAACATTGACGGATAGACTCCGGACCTGGTACAACTATGTCCATCCTTAAAGATTGCCACATTTCCCATCAAATATACTCTGTGCTTGCGAGCTGCCGGGAAATCTTGACGTGATGAACATCGATTCTGTGTGACCAGGCGTTCCGAGGATGTTCTGGATATGTTGCGAGATTGGAAAGAAGAGTAACGTTAGCCTAGAGCCATTCTAATAACAGCTGATGGGGAAAAAGCCTATTCACCAATTTCCACGGAAATCAATGACCTAGCATAATATTGGTTAGTCGGTGGTGTAGCTTCAATAGGTATTGGCCAAACTGGAAGCCTTGGGTGGTCTGAGGGATATACTGTGGCCATTGTACCCCTGGAGTACTTCGAGTCATCTACCAGTTGACGGGCAATGACTGCAGAGGGGTGCATTATTAAATATTTTATGAGACATCTCCAATGACCAGGATACCAGCGTCCTCAATTATTTCTGCGCCAAGTACCTCCATCAAATTAAGAACAAGGCGGCGATAAACAATAGTGGAAACAAGCCGAATGCATGGTCACTTGAGTACTCATGCCGATACCTATACTTATTTCATTTGTGGACAAATGTACTTATTACGTCATTGTGCCGATGACTTGTTGTGTGACATTCACAACATATTATGTTTACATATTATGAGCAGTCCTCGTCCTCAACGTTGCAGTCTTCGAGCCCTGGACCGGGGTTCGACTGAAGATAGGGTTCGATGTCGACCAGCACGCCTTCATCGTTAAAGTCTTGTTTCATCCCCTTTGCGTCTTGATTTCTCCAAAGCTTCGCCAAGGAAGTTTCTGTGCTTGCTTGTTCGATCGACTTATCCTCTCGTACTTTGATGAATCTGGGAAAACGAATGCTCAGGCCTCTGGATGTAGATACTAAGCCTTTCGCAGCGATTGAGACGGGGCTGAGGGTGATGCTGAGAACGATATTTAGCCAACTGAAAACTACTAAGCGGCGAGGATACATACTCAGCGCCTCGAATTTCCCAGACTTCCATTGGCTTGAAATAGACCTCGGGAGTTAAACCTTTCGAGAATTACAAGATCAAAAAAACTTGAACAAGAAAAGAGGGGGTAACTCAACCTCCAACGTCACAATCCCATAATGCTTGTTGTGAACATGTATCTGAGGTCTCTGAGAGCGGGTAGCGGTCCCTCAAATCCTTGATCTGATAGTCAGAAGGGACTCTGATAATGATAAGAGTTCTTTCATGCCTTGTAAAAGGCATCGGTGAAGCCTGGAATGATGAAGTTAAATGATGAGACGTGAGTTCTGGGTAGATGCACCAACCCGACATGCACTTGCATACTGCCACAATACGTCCACAGTCAGGTTGCCATAAACCTAAAAGTATGGGACTCCACCACTGAGCTTTCCGTCCGTTTCCGTGCCAGGCGCCAATAGGTATCAAATCTAGTGTATCCCCGAAACCAGTGACATAATCTTTCTTTAATTTCAACCACGCGGATGTTCTTTTGTCTGGCTCGTAAGTCGCGGGAAGGGCCTTTCGCCGAGACTTCGCTGGTTTGTCAGAAGTAGTGACACCTTGCTTTGGCTCATTATCGAGTAACTGTGTTGCACATGGATAAGAATGTAGATCAGGAAAATTATCCAATTGAGGTAACCTGCCTTTATCATCAAGCCCTCGCAACGGCTTTCTATCGCCTTGAACAAAAATGTCTCGATAGCATTTCTCCCTTCCGTACTTATACAACTCTCAACGTGATGGAATCGAGCTAATTGTTTATCACGAGAGATGAAAGAAGGAAATCGAGATATCAAGAGATCCCTTCTTTCCCGAAAAGTTCGTTCTAAGAGTATCTGAGACTGGTTTAAACACGACCCTTTTACACCAGTGTCGTTCACTGCACTCACCTCTCCATTGAGATACATCAGATCGAAAGCGAATATAGATATAAAGACCCGGACATCTTGGATTTGAACATCTTTACGCGCCCGATTAGACAACTCCTGGAACGATCTGAGACCCCCGTCTGGGTCGATAGAGACTATTTCGGTATCCAGAATGAACGATGTTGTTTCCGGATGGTCGTTGAAAAAGGTATTCACGTATTGAACCACGTCAGGATACTACCGATTGTCAACATAATGGATCTTATTATATTCAATCAAGACGGGATACCTTGGTTGTCATATCTTCAAGATGACGCGAGAAAAGGCTGACTGAGCAATTCCCTCCTTCACTGCAACCATGGATTTGTGCACGTTGCCCGTCGTATTTAAATTCTGCGACGAAAGGGCGATCCTGACAGACATCGTAGACTTCTTCTAGTGAACGTGTTGGAGACCCGAGAGTCGGGTGTAGGGGGATACCTAAGTCAAGATAAAGGTGACTAAAGGACTGGAACTTTTAAAACATTCCATTTTTACCAATCGTAAGATGAACTCTCTCCTCTAGAGTGTCCAAACCGGCCTGAAGTAGAGCCGTTACAATATCCTCGTAATTGGGGTGTTGAACATAGACCCGTTTGAGGAGGCTCTCAGCACGCCCAAACCTATCTGCAAGCTCATCTAAGCTGTGACCCACGGTTTCACGTCTGCTAGTGGCTATGGGGGAGTTATGATTTTCAAGAAATTCTGCTGTAAGATGCAGAGAAGATTCTGATGGGTTGTTGATGAAATGGGTAGAAGGTATCAAGACCATGGCACGAGATAACGCCGAGAGAACAGTGGTTCTCACGGCACCGACGCGAAGATTCTGGGAGAGTGTGCGTGTAAGGAAACGAATCTCCTCTCCTGTAGCTGCAATAAGAAGCTTTTCTACAATTCTCTCCTTTTCTTTTGTGGTTCCTTGGCCCTTACAACGGGCAATCTTCAAAAGGGATCCGTAAACGAAATTAACGAGCAGCGGAGGATGTGGTAATAGAGTTCTCAAGTTTGATTTTGCGGCAAAGGCTACATCTCCCGAATCCCCAGTAGAGTTATACAGTCGTTTGAGTGCCTGAGCAGTGAGACCGGACACATTCCGAATACAGCGCGATATGATTGAGGGCCCTAATCCGAGCTCCAGCGGAGTATAGGGAGGGGCTAGAGTATTTGATAGCAGATAGATAGCTGAAAGGAGTGATTGTGGATCATATAGGATAATGCAATATAAACAGTTGGTCAGAATGTTGACAATGATTATCCGTGACCGTGTTTGAGCTAGCGCGGAGAGAGCGTGCGCAAGGAATGAATACGGTACCGAAGAAGATGGCCACGGCTTCTCAATGATTGTTCGCATTACAGGGTCACAAGTCAAATCACCATAGACTGGGGGTCTGTTTGCGACTGAAATTGTGGCCTTCGCTGACTTGTGACCAGTCGATGAGCCAATTGGTAGTGGATTAGAATCAGACACAGGTATGGAGCTGTTGACAGGAGATGTTTGTTCGTCGTCATTATCGAGAGCATCAACATCTGTGATATGAGGTATCAATGTCTGAAATGATTTCCCTGTTAAATGGAGCGAGCTAGTACTTGACGCGGAATCTTGCACAGGTGCAATGAGCTGAGATGATTTTCCAGAGGGGGTGAAAAAGTGATGAATGCTTTGCTGATCTTTCGCCATCCTAGTTCGCTTCATCTTGCAGTTCCCTGACTCACTAGGCTTGAGACGCTTTGACATTTAAGGTCGCTATAGGGACTGGTTTCAATATTCGATGACTGTAGACAAGCTTTCACGTGAGTCGCACCTTATTACGTAGTTGCTGGATCCTATTTGTTCATACGTTGATTCATCACGCGAACTTTGATTTGTTCTGTTTATAATTTCCAGAGAGGTACACACTAATGTTAAACTGGCGTGGAAGTCATTTTTGTAAAAGGTCGGTACTTCAAGCTTCAAGTACTAGTCGGTGCACTATCAGTGCATGAGTGAAAAAAGTCTTAGCGAGACCATCCATAAGGATAGCGTGACAATATCGCGATCATGATGAGAACGAAGTAACTGTGTCCGATCTGGACAGTTGTGTTACCTACTTCCCTATCAAGACCTTTTTTGATACTTAATTTGAGACCTTGGTTGTAATTGTAACTCAAAAACTTTCAGCATCTTACGCGCACGCGACATGTTGTTTCCGCTTCGCTTGAGCTTCTCCAGAGGCCAGATTGCTACTCGTACAAGTTTCTGGCACGAATCCATGATCTTGTCATGATGATTCGTCCAGCCTACAGAGTGTGCTATTCGTCAATAATCAAACATTGAGAAGGCAGCTGAATTCAGGGGTAGTATAACTTGAAATCGTATGTAATGGAAACCAGTCTCGATCAAAGTGTGTCCTTCCGAAATTGTATGGGAGCAAAGGCTCCGATCGATGGATAAATTCTACTTACATAACGGAGATGGAAATGAATGAAGAAGAGACGGAAATGGTGAATATAGCATGATGATATACTATACTTAAAATCCCCAGGACACTAAAAACTATCGATTAGTCGGAACTAGAGAGATCGTTGTAAAACTATGTTAGTTGTTATGCGTGCAGTGCCTACTTTTCAGGTCCGAAGGAGCCAAGTGTACCTGATACAAGTCGACCTTGATGATCTAAGATAATCCATCCATAGCGCCGATTAAGCTAACTACTCTAGGATGCGGTTCACCAGCATGAACATGTCACCCCCCCATACCTCAAACCAGGCACAAAACTTGGCCAATCCTAGAATGATATTTATATCATCTTGGTGTGCGTATGCCGAAGGACTTGTTACTCGACCCCCCTGTCTAACTCAAAACAGCGCGAAGAACACGGATTGAATCTCTAGAAGAAATTTCGGCTGACTTTCAGGGGATATCTCGAAACCTTTATCAAAGCACAGTACCTTTCCTTCATTGAATATTGATCTCATGAACGACTCGCGACTTCCTCAACACCCCAATTATTCATATTCCTCTACATGGGAAGGTGGCCAACAACACCCTTCGCATTCCAGCCATTCTTGTCAATATGGTGTTTGGGATGCCGATGTACCTCATCAGACAGGATACGGAGGCATAAAGTCGCCGCAGATCGATGCACATTACCAAGACTACTACCGTAGCACTACACCCTCACATCAACGCTCTAACGCTACTGTAATTCAACCAATGGCCTTTTACTCGACCAGTCCAGGAATACTGTCGATGCAAGATCCCCTTAACCGTTCAAGTCACTATCACTTACACTCCCAACCACATACCCATGCTGTTCAGTCACCATACTCTCAGGTACTTTCACAGTCACAATCCCAATATCTTCACGCGCAACCCGGATCGAATTCCCAAGCACCAACCTGTATTCGAAACCAAAACATTCCCACTGCGATTCCACAGTCACCTTCGCATTATTACTCTTCTCAAGCAATCAGCATTTCGCCACAGCATCCTGCATCCCCCACTCGACCCTTCCCATGCGAGCTTTGTGCCCTTTCTTTCAATCGTCAACACGATTTAAAAAGGCATCGGGAGACACATACCGGCGAGAAGCCCTACTTATGCAACGGTGGATGTGGGAAAACGTTCACGAGGAAAGACGCGTTGAAGAGGCACCAGGTTCGCAAAAATTTATTTTGACCATACATCCTTCTCATCATCAGTCTAGCTGGTTAAACAGTGCGGAAAGGTTGATGAAACTTGGCCTTAACCTTGAATTGTATTCAACATCTGTGAATGATGCGTTCGGGATATCTCAACTACCGATTGACTGACAACTATACAGAATACATTAGCTGCATGCTAATACATTCAGGGTATAACACAGCTCGTATTAATAGAACTCTCAATATATGCTACCTATGGATGTCATACTCTCAGTCTTTATTGTAGCAATGGATTTGTTTATCGACCTACCGTGGTCCTATGACAAGGTCTTCTCGAGTATCCACGCATCATGAGGGGTGATTTTCTTGTAATAGTTTTCGTGCACTCCGACCTCCTTGAAGCCGTGACGTTCGTAGAACTTTCTTGCCCCGTGATTGGAGACTTGGACATGTAAATATATTTTGCCAATCTTGGGCTTGCGTTGCGCAACAGCGGATGCCAAAATGAGCTCAAGGGCTTGCGACCCTAGACTTCTGGATCGGTATGGCTTGCTAGAGCATGACAACTAATTCTCTTTGAATATAAATTCTTTCTCACCGCAAGGACACCCATGGTCATGAGATACAACCTAATTTCATCATCTTTAGTTTCTAACCGACAACATATCGTTCCAACCTTATAGCTACAGATGCGGAGATAAATCATCGTGATCAAGCAATGAAACGCACCGGTACGTCGTTATAGTAGACTGGTCAAAAGTGAGAGATGGGATTATTAGCGAGCCGGACTAAGGACTCGGAGACAACTGTTCTTACTGAGCTTGCAAAAGTCCTCCACTTCAGGGAGAAGGACACCCTGATAGAACTTTTTGCTATATTTGATGGGAAAAAGTACAGAGTTCAGTTTACGAATGGTTCCAAGGTTGTTCGGAGTCAAGGACGCGAAGGACACTCGCGAGATTTTTCGTGTGGAGAGATTTGAGGACATGGTTAGGTCGTGACAGGTGTGACGCTGACTGAAGGGCGGAACCAAGGGTGCCGACTCTGTTCGTCCGATTAAGCATCTCTCCAGGTAACACCTACCAGAAGTCTCTCAACTTTTTCTCATTCCGGAATTCACACCCAAAAACCACGCGACTTTGCTGTCGGACGTTCAATAGATGGGAATCCATCTTGCGTCTCTGACTAGTCGGTATCTGCCCACTATCTACCGCCGACTTCTCCTGGAACTTGATTTACATTTTTTCGTTGCATCGCTCCGGTGTAGGACTGTGCTCGTCGGGATTTGTGGCTATTGTAAATACATGAACTGTTCTAAGACGTCACTTCAAGTTTACTACTTATTGACGTCAGCGGTAAGCATCACCTGTCGGGTCATGTTTGAAGAAATACGATCTCAGCTCAATCTGGATTATCTCGCATTTGGGCCTTTAGGTTTCACCAAGTATCCTGCTATCACCACATAATATGTAGGTCCGCTATGCATATCTCTTGCTTTCGATCGAGATCGGCTTTGCTTTCCCTGACTCAAATGATTGTTAATACTTAAATATTTCAAAGAGTGCCTTCCGGCTTCATGTACAAAGCCTATGTAGATCATCCGTTATTCAGTTTCTCAATTCCCACTTTGTTCTGGGCTTCTCCAGGTCGATTCTTGCAGTGGGAAGTATTGATGCACATGAACTAATTCATTGTACATTGGCTTGATCATCTGGCACCGAATATGTATGTATAGCCATGCAATAACGTTCTAGGATTCCTTCGCTGGTGTTGGCAGAGATGCTCCAGGACAATGTATGTGAATTAGCAGTGCTCATCCAAAGTGTTTGTGTAGATGAGGATATTGTTTAGATAGACACAGATGACACCTTCTGCAATCAGATCACAGAAAATGTTGTTCATCATTGTCTAGAAAGTGGTAGGGCTATCGATGAGGCCAAAGAACATTACCAGAGGTTTGAAGAGTCCACAATTAGTTCAAAATGCAGCCTTCCACTCATCCCCTTCTTTGATATGCACATTGTTGTAGCCCTAATGGACATCCAACTTGGTGAAGTAACATGCACCTTAAAGGTTGTTGACAAGTTCAGAAATGAGTAGGAATGTAAGGGAACATTGGTCATGTATAGTCCTAACCCAGCCCATTGCTCATGACCTGACACTCCTGTCAAGAGGTGAGCAGTGAGCAAGCCAGCAAAGGGCATGGCAAGCAAGAGGCAGGTGTCCAATGAGAGGCAAAGATGGAGGGTGAGGTAGAAGGCAAGGGGCCACACTGGCCAAGCTCACAGTCATGCTAGAAATAAACCTAGAAGGGATGCTATTGTCTGGACTAGGAATATTCTATCCCCAGATCCACCTTTATACTAAAAGGTTACTTGATGACTAAGTACCTATGACTAATAAGCTGGAGGCTGCTGACTACAACCTATTGACTAAGTAGAGGCCAACAACTACAAACTATTGACTAATCAGGCCCAGTAGTAGAAGGATCAATGATTGACAAGAATATGCCATGTGCCAAGCATGACATATCCATTAGGCCTGGGAGCCAAGACAGTGAAGGAGTAAGAAGGGGCCAGGCAGTCCAAAGGTCAGCTAGATAGAGGTGCTGATCTTGTTGGACTAAGCTAGGCAAGGGTGGGATGGTCCAGAGACCAGTCTCCTTACATCACCCCCCCTCAAGGTCCATTGACCCAATGGACACAACTTCTGGTAGGTAGGGAACATCACTCAAGGGCACAAAGAACAGCCTGAGTGGAGTAGAGAGGGCTAAGGGAGCAACTAGGGCTTGACAATAAGGAGCATGGTGATTTAAGCCAGTTTGTAGTTATAGAGCACCATACACATAATGTAGAGGTGATGGCAGTAGGAGGTTTGACTGACAGCTGGCCAGTGAAGAGGTAACCACAGGCAACAGTAAGTGACAAGTGAGTGGTGAGCAATTAAGCAAATGGCAGGTGAGGGGCAAGCCATATGACAAGTGGTGGAGTTGACAATAGGTGAGGATGTGCAGAGAGTGGGAGGCCAAGTGTGCAAGTGGTCATCTGGTGCTAGGGTGAAGGCCAACATGGTCCTGGAGACCAAGGAGGCAGCAAGTGACAAGTGGGTGACAAGCAATTAAGCAAGTAGTAGGTGAGGGACAAGCAGCCCAATCCAAGGATAGGGGTGTGAAGTGTGTAAGGTGGTATGTCAGGGTGGTAGAGTAGGGTTACACCTGGCAAGGGCAAGTAGGGAGTAGGGTTGGTGCAGCAGGCTAGAGAGGGGCACTGTGTAAGAGTCTGGGCAACCTGTAAGGGGATATCAGCTGTGGATAGTCTTAACCTAGCCCACCACTCATGACCTGACACTCCTATCAAGAGGTGAGTGGCAAGTGAGCTGGCAAAGGGCATGACAAGCAAGAGGCAGGCATCCAACAAGAGGCAAAGGTGGAGAGCGAGGCAGAAGGCAAGGAGCCACACTGGCTGAGCTCACAGTCACACTAGTGAATAAACCTGGAAGCAATGCTATTGTCTGGACTGAGGATATTCTATCCCCAGGTCTGCCTTTATACTACAAGGCTACTTGATGACTAAGTACCTATGACTACTAAGCTGGAGGCTGCTGACTACAACCTATTGACTAAGTGGAGGCTGATGACTACAAACTATTGACTAATCAGGCCTGGTAGTAAAAGAATCAATGATTGACAAGAATATGCCATGTGCCAAGTACAACATACCCATTAGGCCTGGGAGCCAAAATGGTGAGGGAGTAAGAAGGGGCCAGGTGGTCTGAAGGTCAGCTAGATAGAGGTGCTGATCTTGTTGGACTAAGCTAGGTGAGGGTAGGACAGTCCAGAGACTAGTCCCCTTACAAGGAGGGAGTAGCAATTCTCCACTGTCATTGCATTCAGGATTCAATAATCTTGAACTAGACAAAGAGATACATCCTTCTTCTTAATAAAGAAGACTGAGGGAGCCATTGGGGACTTGGAGGGTTGTATTTTCATTGAAAATTGACATTTGACCATGAGTACTTGAAATGTGACCTAGGATATGAAATGGTGGAGGTAAGAAGCTTTCACTTACATTCCTCTTCAGATTCCTCTGCAAATTATGTTTGCTCAACCTATGGTCCATTGATTCTGGAGCTTAAATTCTATAACAATGTGACCAAAAAGAAGGAAAGAAAAATCACAATCACGAGGATGATTAAATTCTGCAAGTTTGAATTGTTAGGTAGAATCAAGTCCGATATTCCTCAAAAGAATGCAAGTGTTCGAAAATGATACCCATAGAGGCCGTATATTGTGCATGGGGAGTGGAGGGCAACAAATTTGCATGACAAAAGTTGAAACTCAGTTCAGAATTCCCACGCGATTCAAGGGACAAGTTGGTTTTCGGCGTATGAACGGCAACGTCTCGGAATCTGAAAGTTTGACAGGTCACCATGTCTATCAACGTTACATTTCAGTTCAAAATGCACCTCCCAACCGGGGATGGCTGAGGGAGAAAAAAATGAAACTTGAGATATGGACACTTTAGATATCAGAGATGTAAATTTTGAAGTACCTAAGGGGATCCATATCAGATTGAGCAAAGCCAAAAACATTCGAAATCTCATTTCATATTTAGGGCCATTGATAGTAGCAATCTATTGACCGTTCTCCAAATACATAGCCAACCTTTCATCTGTCAACTTTTGAATCATACTGCTATGTAGGTCCCTTTTATCGTACCTTCCAATTTCCTTGACCCGTCATCGCTATGTACAACACTAACCTTACCGGCTGTCCTACTGTCAAAAAGTCAACTTGTCAGCTCAATATCATATATTTCTATTGACGTCGGGTTCACCTCGAAGCTAGGACTTATTCATCAAACACTTGCTGCGCATGTCTTGTCGTTGTTCTTGTTCAGGGCCAAAGCCAAAGAGCATTACAAACCAATCTGAAGTGATCCGGCTTTCCTGATTAGCTGTCGATGTAGCAAGTTGTCTAGAGAGGGCATTCAAAAATTTGCAGATGAGCAGAGCTAGTAGACTGAGTTCGTCAAGCGTTGTGTCTACTCGTCCCCATATGAAGGATTGAAAATTGATCCTCCAAGCTGTTCAATTTCGTCAAAGATCCATTCAAGAGTAATTTCACCTAAATTTTCATAACAATAAATGCCATCTCACGCGCGAAAATCGCACTTGGGGAAAACGATCCCGTCCCCGTACCCCAAGTAAATAAGTAGGGTTTCCATGGTAGGTCTAAGTCGATTTGTCAGAGCCTTAACAACACCCTGTTCCAATCGCTCCCTGTCAACCAAAACTGATGGTCTTACATAGTCAATACAAATGCTTACTATGTACTAGGTAGTCCATTTCGTCTGAATAACGTGACTTGACTGGAATTGGGTGTAAGACGATGATGTTTTACCAAGTGCCTTGACAAGTTATATCTCAGGTAGATTACACAACCCAGACTCCGGAAATAGTAACTTCTTATTGGCTTGTTCGCAAATGTACAGCAGAATTAAAATCGGCGCCTCAGACAAACCAGTGGTTTGAATGGTAACTTCGGTGCTTGGGACAAGATGAGTCGTCGGACGATTTCGAGGATATCCGAATCTAGGGTATGGTTGCTGTGTCGATGTCAGGACAGTGGACAGGTTGGCGATGGGTGTATGTATCTAGGCGAGAAGAAAAGGGAAATTGAATAAATTATACTTCCGTGTTACTTCCCCTTTTGTCGAGACCAAACGTTGTAAATGATGAGATTGCGGTTGTGACGGTAACCTTGGCCACAAACGTCCACGATATGGCGGAAAGCAGGCGTCCTCTCGGGCCCCGTACGTACACTGGCAGGTCCTCCTCGCCCATACCCCTCGCTCCTATCACTCCTCTCGTCATTCACACAACTGGACCCAGATCGTCTGGTGCCCCCCCCTCTCTTATAACCCCCAACCCTCCTTCAAGGGCACCCACTCCAAATCACCCTCCTATACGTATTGCGATTCCAGATGGCCCACGAGGCTCAGAATCAGGTGGAGACTCCTCTGATTCTGGCGAACCCGGCGAGATCGGTTTTGGTCCTTCCGAGAGGACGATACGTCCTCCTATTATCATAACCTGCGTACCCCCTTCACCTAACCCCAATGGTCCCGGCCATGTCAAGGTAATGCTTGACAACCTCAATAACCCTAATGATACACCATCGACATTGTCTGACGACGTATTCGAAGAGATCGAGCGTCTTGGAGAGGGTGCTGGTGGTGCTGTTCACAAAGTCAAAGATAAGCGCACCAACAAAATCATGGCTCGGAAGACAATCACTACTAGAGAGGCACCGATGAAGCAACTATTACGAGAGGTCTCCATCATTTCTACCACCAAACACATGAATATCATCCAGTTTTATGGAGCATACATGTCACCCTCTTCAAGCGAGGTCAAGATCCTCATGGATTATTGTGAAGGTGGCAGTCTGGAAAGTGTTGGAAAACGCATCAAACAACGGGGTGCTATAGTGGGAGAGCTGATCGCAGGTCGTGTAGCTGAAGGAGTACGTTGGCTCCTCTTCTATGCTCAACGTGGTCTGACCCCTGGGTGAAATCGCAGGTCTTGCAGGGTCTCGCATACCTTCACACGAAGAGGACTATACACAGAGACATAAAGCCTTCCAACATCCTTCTTTCCCGGGATGGTATTGTGAAGCTATGCGATTTCGGAGTCTCTGGTGAACTTGTCGACTCGCTGGCAGGAACTTTCACTGGCACAAGTTTTTACATGGCCGTCAGTGAATTTCCATCACAATAACTACCACACCATGAGCTGATTGTTTTATCCAAGCCCGAGCGAATTTGTGGACATGAATATACTATTCGTTCTGACGTGTGGTCCACTGGTATCTCTCTCCTCGAGCTTGTTCAAAATCGTTTCCCTTTCCCCAATGATATGCCCCCCATTGAATTGATGATGTATATTACCACATCCGAGGTTCGTTCCATAATTGCCTAATTGGTATCCACTGAAAGTAGTCTTGCAGCCCCCCCGTCTCGAAGATGAACCCGGGGTCCGCTGGAGTAATGATATGAAAGATTTCATAAAAGAAACGTCAGTGCCCTTGTTTGCCTATCGGAGACATGGTAGTTGAATCTCAATAGATTGATCGTGGATGCTTTGACACGGCCCACCCCGAAGGATATGCTTGTTCACCCTTGGATCGTCCATGTTATGAAACAGGATGTACCTATGGCAAGATGGATTCAACAGGTTTGGGACTGGCCTAAGCCTCCCTCGCGCAGACCGGACACGTGAGCACAATTTATGTCTTGTGATGCCCCAGGGCTTCATAATGATTATATGTAGGTCCAAGACACAAAAACCATCCATGAGCCGTGCGGAAGGCAGTGGTTCTCAAAGTGCCATTTCAGCCTCTTCTCCAAAGCAATAAAGGATAGCGTCGAGATTCTGTGATTTCGTTGATGTTTGCTCAACTTCACGGACAATTTCAATCAATGTAACTGAACCTTGTCTACCCAAAATGAAATTTGGATTCACAAAACCTATGACCAAACAACCTTACTTCCCATCTACTCTTTGGCTGGACTCCTGCCCTCCGTCACCGGTAGTTAAATCTACATACGATACCCTTATATTAGGCTTAGGATAGCGTATGTACGCTTCGGCCCGCTCTTTGAGCTCATTATCCTGTGTCACTAACATGTTTACTTTCCATACATTACCACACTCGCAATGATACATATTTGACTTTGGGCTTCTGATCTGACAACACGAGATGCCTGCCTTCTCAACCTTGTGTATACCACGATGGACAACTTTCTAAACGTGTTACGTTTCTATCTACAGGGCTGTGTGACGGGGTGAATTTTCTCAGCTGTGTGAGAGGACCCTACTAGGAGACCAAGACCCTGCTGCCACGTTCGTTCTACAAGGCGAGAATGAATCATTTTGTCTTCGATTTGACAGAGTTACTATGTATCGTACCTATTCTGCCCAAGAAGGTCCTTGGGTCTCGGATTCATATCATAACCGCCGAAATAGGAGTCCTAAGTAGCTCACAACGTACACTGGAAGCTCTCCATATACATATCCATGTGTTATGCAGCTTCTAATATTATTACAACGAACATAGTACAACAAAAGTTTCGGAATCAGAGTAGTATACATTAGTTTTCTTCTAAAATTTGCACTTATGAATTTTGATATACACAGGCAAAGGGGCTTTCGTGGCCGCCTGCCAAACTTGCAAATGCTGCCCTGATATAGTGCTCTCATCGGGAGTTAATCATTCCGGGGGGTCCGCTGGGCTCGTACTCGCAATTTCGAAAAAGATTTTATGTATCACAAGTCAGACAGATATCGAAATCTTCATGCTTCCAGATGGTTTTCGCCGGCTGAACTCAATGCCGGGAATGGAGTTCCTTGTGTATCTTTAATAGGCTATTACAAGGTATCGTCAAGCAGAAATATCGGCCCGATTCGGAGTTTTCGGCCTGCTTCGGAGTCTTCGGCCTGCAAGGCTGTCGAAAGGTATGCATGTAGTAAGTAACCGTGCCAGGCTAGCCAGGGAAACTGGGAAAAGTGATCTTAGCGCTCAGTGTGGGGTTCGCGGAGATAGTAGAGCACATTTGAAAAATACAAAAAGATAGGAAAGTGCACGTGCACATAGGTGCTAAGCGCGAAGCTTTTGATAACCGCGTGTGGTAGAGATTGACACCAATCTATCATTATAGTACATAGGCACAGAACTTCGCTTGGTACTCCTCGCCATGAAATGTGGCTATCCGCGTCTCTGGAGTCGCTACCGCCAGATTGAAGGCCGAACCAACATACTTTGAACACCGGTTCCAGTCTGCAGTCAACCCTCCGGGATATGCTCAGAATTCCGTTATAGACTATATAACATCTACGAATTATCACGGCATGTTGATAGCAAATCATTTGGACCTACATTGATTGTCAATCATCCTTTAATAACTCTTTGGGTCTTTGGCAAAGGATCGCCCAGACGGGGGATGCAATTTTCTCCTTGCTTGCGAGTAAAAACAAGCGAGGTGAAGGCCTGAACGATCATCTGATGGTCATCATTTGCCAGTGCGAAGAGGACCAAGTTCAATTCTGCTCCTCGGCCCTCGCTGTGGCTCTTCACCCATGCCAGCGTTCAAACTTCCTCGGCGGTATACAGGTCTTCCTCAATTTCAGCTTCCCTCCGAGGCCCAACAAACCGTAAAGTGATTGCTGCATGTATTGTTATCAAAACATTACTTTGGCTGGTGGAAATACCTCGGCCATTGAAATGTCACGACAGACATGTGCACTGAGGGAAATGATGTACAAATTCTCCAACACAAAGAGGGGCATGCTTCATTGCGTATCCACGTTTGAACCTTCGTGTTTCCCACATGTGGGATGTCCTGTGCACGATTTCTGATGCCATGTTTGAACACATGGTCGCTGAAAACTCCGTCGTCATCAGTGAAAGTGAGATTGATTCCACGGAGGAATGTGTAATTTCCGGACCGCGGTGGAGAATCATTTTACATTGATGACCCTTCCTGGAACTGGGTGGACAACAAGTGGATTCAGGCGCCGTAGCATGGCTGGTCTCGCAGAGCATTGGGATTGCTTCGTTACTCGGTGATCGGAACAACACGGCGCCCCGACGATGGCTCAACAAAGAAAGACCCATCAATCCGCAAAAAAAATGCGGCGGCAGAATAAGGAAGGCTTTGTGACGTTGGTTGTCCCACGGGTGAATGGTTGAAGAGATGTCCCTGGAAAAAGATGCCAGAAGCATTTTCTTGTGAAGGGAGACAAATAAAATGATAAAACCCACACAACTCCTAGGATCTGGTTAACACATTACACACTGGCCCCCGACCCTTAGATCTAACTGATATTTCTGATCCACGCCGATTAAGGATCCATAACATCGGCGTGGACAATTCATTTTTGGCTTCTTGCTTCTTTAAAAACCTTTATAAATGCTATGCGAACCGGCCAAGAGCAAAGTCTTCCCCGTCTCGTCGATCTCATGGCCGACAACATGTCCTAGTGTGTATTCAAAGTCTCCTTGTGAGCTCATACTCACCCTGCCCAGTTCTTCGCCTGCCCCCTATGTTCCGAACCATGCCCAATACTACTCGCCGCCTCCTTTGAACCATGGCCACACGCATCTTGTATCTCCACCTCTCCGTCCGGAACCTACTCAGCGTAAACGTCCTAAATATACCCGTAGTAAGACTGGGTGCATGACATGCCGAGTCAAGAAAATCAAAGTGCGTCACGTAACTGTTCTTCCTTTTCATTACTAACTGACTACTTACGAATAGTGTGATGAGACGAAGCCAAATTGCATGCGCTGCACACACGGCCAAAGAGATGTACGACAATCCTTTTCGGTGACTGTCTATGACCTGACACTTCGGGTGCAGTGTACGTGGCCGGAAGGTGTCCCGGCAAGAAAAAAGTCAGTTGTTAGGAAAGATACGGTCGATGGCAGGCCCTCGACTGCTGGTTCATCGGGATTGTCGGAAGCATCAACTCCCCCTACCAGAGAGCACACACCGCCAAGGCGTTCCAATATTGACATCGGCGTAGTCCCTCTTCCAACGTCCAGGCGCGTGGCGTGAGTACCGGATGTCGTATTCCCGAAGCTTATTTTGACGCTAAGAATGGCAGTGAACCATATACCTTACACCCGATGCACACAGAGTCGGATTCTGTACGCCGGTTACCGTAAGTTCTCATTGATCTCGGATGTGTGCAGATCATGATTATCTGCAGTATCAACCATGAACGCCCGGGTGCTTCTGGCTATCCCCATCACTCCACAAATGGCTCCAACGGTCTTAACATGATACCTGAATCGACATATCCTGCTCCATCTCGTTACGACGCTTACGCTCATGGTAGCCATCCCTCGCGCCATAGTGGGTTTCGTCCTCTGAATCATGAGCCTATGGGGTGGAGTCACACACAGTCGGATTATGTTCGTCAACGCGTGTTTCGTCTTGTTTCCCTTTGGCTGACTTGTCCATCTATGCATAGTATGCCACGCAAGATCGGAGTTTAGTGCCTGCACATCTCTCAAATGATTCTCATCCCAGATACCAATGAGATACCCTGTTGCATTTTAGATGTAGCCCTTTCTCAAGCGCTTTGTGCTGGAACGGTTTTAGATGTTGACGTCGTTCAAAATTTATAACTGTAAAGCACCGTAAAGTATCATACATCATGGTCGAAGTATTCGATTATAACAATACACACTTAGGGATGGTATGGAAATATAACTTCCAAATCCAACCTCCACCGCGGCCGCCTATGGCCTCAGTCATACCTACCAGATATTTTCCGAAATTTTAACCACGCTATTCTTAGTTAGGCCGCGTCAATGCGCATCAAGAAGCCCGAGCTTAGTTTTCGGGATTCGCTCTTTCTTGGGCAGACTTTTCCAACTTTTCGTCATAACCCATTGATCAGTGCATATATGTCTCCTTGGCCGGATTGAATTCGGCCCCCATCGTGCTAGAATATGATGGATCAAAGGTATCACCTGAAGATTCCATTTGATCTCGTGGAGAAGGTGCTTTGATGATTGCTCACCATGCATACTCAGCTTAAATTTTGTCCCAGAAAGGAGAAAAGAGTTCGTCAAAAGATCAACCAAAAAGCAGCTGCAGCCATTTTGTAGATTTACCAGTTACCAATAATAATTCCTAAACTATTCCGAGATGAACTACTGCCTCTGAACTGCAACTCAGGAACATGTCATATACCATTAGGAGCGAAACCTATCCTTCTTCCCCCGACATCCCATACACTGTAGTAGTGTTTGAGGAGACTTCCTCCCACTAGATCAAGGCCATCGAAAGCATTGATGAGGGTCTGGCAGAGGGAAGCGTTACTTGCAAAGGGCCCCACACTAAGCTCACCGCTTGGGATTGTGAGATTGAACGGAGCTCCTATCTGAGAAGTGAAAGCAATGTCAATCACCGCAGGCAATGCTGGAATGAGACTGCAGGAGATTCCATATGTTCCAGGCTCAGCCGGATTAGGTTTGATGTCAGGCGAGATCAACGCATATATTGCCTTTGAAATCAGACTGTGAGCCGTCAGTAGCCACAGAGGCATAGAACATAATACCTCGGCGGTGGCAGTTGGAAACAGGATATTACTTGTCCCGCTATCGAAGATGATGCTACGCTGTATGTTCAAAATCGAGGTAGTTCTACCGTTGACGGAAATTCGAGATGATGCGAGTCGCCACGAAGTTGAGGAGCCAGCGGGAAGTGAGGCGTACGTCAGGTTTCCTGATAGATCGAGACAGCCGATCAAGAAAGATAAGATATGAGAGTCAGAGGACGATATACCCTGAAATTTTGTGGTGTCGATCCCGCCGAGCGTCAGTTCGGCGTTTCCAATGGCGTTCGGTGTTAGGTACAAGCTGAACAACTCTGCTCGATAGTTACTTGTATCGGCTTTTTTGGGAGCCGAAATTGAGATGGCTCACGAGGAAGGCCTTGTTCCACAAGGCCCGCGAAGAATCCCTGCGCAGTCGCACCCATTCCTGCATGTCAAGAAGTTTCAGTAATTCCGGATACAAACGCATAATTACCTTGTATCCCACTGAACGGATCAATATTGAAGGCCGGGGTCTGGTTGGTGATGAGAAAGAGGTTGATACTGTTGGCTGTAAGCCCGCCGACGGACACAGTGTCTATCCCACTGCGCAATGTTAGCTTGTAGTTCGAACCTACTACGGGGTCGACCCCAACTCCAGTGGCAAAAGTGATGCTGGTGGATCTTCCGGTGTCAACGAATGTAGAGCTCTTCGCAGAATCGAACTGTTTTTGAGGACATGCTATTCCACATAGGGTACCTGACACCATATGATTACCGAATGATCAGATCCACACATTTGCCCTCACTGGCGAACTCCAAAGTCTCGCTTCCGGTGTCGAATACAACCTGACAAAACCTTTGATTTATAGCCAGACTCAGATATTAAATATCTTCAAGACGCACCGTAAGATCCTGAGGCGGGGTTCCGACTAGAAAGACATCAGCACCTAGCGTGTTAAATCTTGAGAAGGGTGACTGGACCCCACCGGAGATATTGCCATACCACCTGCTCAAGGTTCAAGAAGAATCATGGTTTGTGAAGTGAAAGGGTCATTACTGAAGATCGGTGCCTTTGAAGAAATCTGCCAAAGGCACCGTTGCTGGGTCAAGGGCTCTCCGTTTCAGCGATGCTCCTGGACGAGCGGTACGAGACTGAAGTTGAATGGTGTGAGGGACCTGGGCGAAGGTTTGCAAAGCGTGAAAAGAGAACAGTCCGAGCAAGAAGACTGTAAAACGTGGCATTTGTGAAAATACCAGGAAAACAGGGACCTAGATGCCAGTGATGGTTCGAACTTCGATGCTTGAGCTTTAAAAGGTGGCTGACAGGGAAGCCAAGTCGAGGAATCGTACCAGTCAATACGAAAATACCTACTTGGTTGCTCGAGATTCCCAGGTAATCGGTGTAGACGTGAATCGAATCATGCGGTGTGCGAAGTGAAATTGAGAGGAGCATGCGATACATAGAAATCTTATAGATAGACAGTATTCCCTCTCGGTAGTTTTCGACCCATCGTACAAATGGATGTAATTTCCCAGACAATGGTAGACATGTGACATGGGGGCGTGTTATAAGGAGATCGGATTTCACAGGGGTGAAGAAAGCTTTGTGCAGCCTGAGTGCGAGGCAACTGATTAATTCCGTATGATATCATGAGTTCAAGCTATCACTCCATGTTAGTTTTAAGGTGACAGGGGTTGTGGCCTTCTTGGTAAAGATATCTGAGTCTCTGATGCGAGCTAATCAACACCATTCATGGGTTCGTCGCATGGCATTCTCGTCGCAGTACCAGTGTTAATAATTCCCTAATAGCTTCAGCTGAGACAGTCGATCTGAACGAGATGCACACACCGCATGCCAACATCGAGGCATTTACCACTGTGTTCCCGGTCCTGGAGAGTCAGATCCTCACATCTCGTCTTCACCGGGACAAGCACGAACCCCAGCATGTGGTCCAGAGCACCTGGCATCTCCGATCACGACCTAGATATCAATGTCGACCTGGTCATCAATCCACAACTACCGTCGTCACAACACAGATCCGAAGTGGAGTTTTGCATGGAACGGTCATCCTTGGTAAGATCAGAGTGCCTGCCACACAGGATGAGGAAGGCCAAGGGTTAATTCACGTCTAAGGACGCGGCTCATCGCCCATCTTGGCATTTAGTGTACCGGCTAAGACGTTATTGTACCATATCCCTTCCAGAAGGCGATGAATACCGGCTCGAAACCGTACTAGCATTCAATTATTCATGATCCACTGAACAGGGGTAAGTATCGATTTCTTGCTATCGTGTTCGAACAAAACGCCGCCAAGGGTACAGAAGACGAGGGAAGGTCAGAGAAAGTTCAAATTGTTCGTTGATATGCTATTCAGATAGCTGAGACACCAATGGATTTTTTCAATGAGTAGTAAATCACATCCATGTATTGTAGCGCAGGAAAGAAATCTATTTGCAACATACTGATGTCAATAAAGGGAGAGACAAGCAACTAATAGTGTAGAGCATCACCCATTTCTTTGTCAATAAGAATGCAGTTGCATATGGAAATTGGCATGAAGTAACTAACATCCAACAATGTCATACGAATGCATTGTTGAAATTTCGGGTAACATGAAATTTGAGTTGTACATGAGTATGAGCTCGGCTAAATCAAACTGAGAACGTCCAGACAGGGAAATCCGTCTTTACAGGCAGATAGATATATATAGTCAGAGGAAAGAGAGAAAGACAAAGAAGAAGAAATCAGTCAGGATGCTACGCGGTTTGAAAAATAATAGTAGGTTAGACACGAGATATAATCACCAGTGGGTGGGGTAAGCAGATGCACCGTTTTCCGAGACCGATGGGTACAGTGTGGGGCCGCTGTCGATATCTGTCATCTTGGACGGCATAACTCCAATTGAATCAATTGACGGTGCACTGTTGAAAGGGCCGCCAAGAAATGAATTGATCTTCCGATCAATCCAGGTGCATTGCGCCATATTAAGACAAGGTGCAGTGTCTGGGTTATCAAGCCATGGCCAAGATTCTGAACCACTCGTGTTGCTGGGGTTGAAGGTGGCTGTAGGGTCATCCAAGAAGGACGACATTTGAACCGTACGATCTCCTGAACAAGAATCTGTCGACGACGGCGAGTAAGTGAGGCTGGGCGTTGGTGGACTTGGGCTTTGATTGATCTTCTGAGACCGATGATGGCTGTAAGGCAATGCCGATGCTGGCACCAGTGGACAACGGGCATCGCTCTGAGAGAATAGAATGTGAAACAAACATCAACAGAGATGAGTCAAACTACACACCGTCACCATATATGGTTCTGTTGGGGCCAAATGGCTTGACAATTCGATTTTTTCATCGTCTGGTATGTTAGACTCAGAGAAGGACGATGTTGAAGTACGGCACGGAACTTGATCTAAGGATATTTTTGCGGAGCCCGAGGAAGTGAAAGCGTCTGCAGGAAGAGTACGGTGTCTGCGTAGGCCTCGATGGACAGAAATATCAGCAACAATGGCCTTCTCTGCACGAACGAGGAATGGTCCTTTATTTGTCAAATTAAGACAACTCTCGCTCTGCACCCGAGTTAAGGGACGGTGGATGGAGGATTGGGACGGAAGCGATGGGGATGCAGCAGGAGGCTGTTTACCGACCCAAAGACGCCAGTCAAGGGCTTCTCCCAAAGCACGTTCACAACGACCGATCTCGCGAGGAGGAAGACCCGAAAGCTTTGCCCATGCACGATTCGAATAACACTTATCTTGTGTAAATTTCGACGCAAGAATGAGAGATGCCAAAAAAGCGCGACGAGGACAGAGAAGCGGAGAAGGAAGGGGCGGGAGAGCAGGAAGTTTCGGGCTAGGAGGAAGCCTTTGATGTTTCAATAGGGGGTTGTCTTCACTCAAGTGTTCGAAGCTTTGGCCGAAACTGTTATTCCGATTGATGTCGTCGACCCGTACAGTGGGGGCCAAGCTATCATCAGAAGCCATGTTGATTATGCCTCTGTCAGAGTCCATAGCGAGTTCTCGTTCACCTTTAAGTTCTTCAGGAGTAGCCGGAGAGATCCAGTCACTACGATCTACTTCACCTTGAACTCCTTCACCGGCTTTCTCCGCACGGACCAGTTCGGGAACCTTCGAACGAATTGCCTCAAGATAGCAAAGCGCTGTCTGAAGAACACACCCAGAGGTGCGCGAACGTCGTAGAACTTCATGAACAAATGATTTGATAGGCACAAGGCTGCCACGCGAACCTGACGTGCTGGCGATATCCAAGTCCGAGGCTAAAGATGACGCCCTTGTGGATGGCGGGGAGGGCGCAGTCGAAGGAGAGGATGATGAGCGATTTGATGGTGAGATGGGGGACGGAAGCTGGGTGTTGGAAGATTGTTTCCTCTTAGGAGGTTTGAGATCAAGGGCAAGACTACCTTCGCAGGCACCCCCACCCAACACTATCGTGTGTGCAGAAGCCACAAAAACAGGAGGGATATCTTGGGGGTGCCATATTTCGGACAGAGATTTGACAGCTTGATCTTGAGATGCATGTGTCAGCAGACTTCATCGTGCTGTGTAGAGAAAGACTCACCAACTAGACTAGTGATATATTTATTCCGAGGGGTATCCTTGTTAGGAACGTCCTTTGGAACGGTGGGTGTTGCGGAGAGAATCTGGTGAATGCGATCGTGATCATTGCATAGAGTGGCGACTTGAGGGGATGATGTTACATAAGAGGTGGGGGTATTCATATAGGAAGCGAGAGATGATCGAGACAAAGTTGTAGAACAAGCAGGAATTGATGAGTATGGTTGCCAGCGGACTCGAGTTCGAGTTGCTGGAGGTGCTCGGTGAGCGAGCGAGTGAAGTGCGTGCATTGACTGGAATCTGAAAACTGAGAGGGGGTTCAAAGCGAGATAGAGCGAGCCGGGCGGTGGGGATTAGACGACTTATAGATATACGAAAGAAAAATTAAGCGGAAACAGAGTATGCATGGGCAACACTGGTAGGATAAATGGTAGCAGAAATTGAGTCAGAGGCGAAGATCTTGTTAGAGGTAGCGAAGGCGAGTTTGGAGGATGGGGGAGCAAATCTGGGCAAGACGTTTGAATACATTGCGGCGGCTTAGTGGCCAGGCGTCCAAATCAACGATTTGGACTATCCGATACAAAGTCCTTTGTCAACGACAAGAGAACTTTGTGAGAAAAGACGGCTGGATATATGCAAGCAGACAGGTGCTGGAGAACGAGACGGGCGGGAAGGATCGTTGCAAGCGGCTTCTTGTTTTATAAGGGAGTCACTGTAACGTCGGGCGAGTCACCGGCCAGGACTGCAACAAGCACAAATAAAACGCCACATGACTCACTGGCTCTGATCATGACTCTAATTTGCCTCAATTGAGTTTTTTTTTGTGGAGTGCTGTGCGCCATGGACATCAAGCATGGATCCTCATCATCCTTATCACGCAGTCTTGACCCTTGTTCCGTTGTCTGTCATGGGCCCGGGCGCTAATGCCTCTTATAGTAATAGCATCGGGTCATCGCCCCCACAAAATTGTGGTAAGTATGACAACACAAGACCTCCGCGCCCATAGTTTATTCAGGGACAAATCTGGTCACATTATTAAATTTGTGACAGTTGCAATAAATTGGAAACCGTTGAAAATCATCTTTCTTGTCTCGCCTTTCCCCCTTCCCCGTCCGTTGTCATGAGGATTTTCTCGACAATCCTGACCGTTCTAGCCAGCGTTTTATTTGTCAACGCTAGCAAGCCACACGCTAGTCACGCCTTGGACTCCCGCCGTCATTCGAAGATTTTCGTTCGTTCCCCCACGCTCTCTACTCCCAATACAACAAATACCAAAAGGAAACGATGCAAGGCTCGACATCCTGCTCCTAAGACTAAAGTAAGCTTTAGTTGCAAGTTTTTCTGCTTTTCACTCGGTAACTTGTTGCAGTCTTCCGCCAAGACGACCAAGGCTTTTACCACGCCCAAGGCTTTAACCACGACCAAGGCTTTCACCACGACCAAGGCTTTCACCACGACCAAGGCTTTCACCACGACCAGGGCTTTCGAAGCCATCGTCACGCCCAAACCCGACCCCGCCAAAGGCTTAATCAGTGTTGATTCCTTCTGTGGCAATATTGGAGCAACTAGTATGACGGAATCATCTCACATGGATATTGAACTGAATGTGATCTCGTCCAGAACAAACTACACGTACAGCCGGACCCAACGGAAACATTGACTGGCTTAACTGCGGCCTTAATGGCGGTGGCTGGAACCCTCCCTATGTCCAAATAGATGATCTCGTCTTTGTTGATCTATCTGCCGCGATTAACTCTGGAAAAGGCGCTTTCCTCCCGTGTAAACCTTTCGTGCAGTACTTCTATAAATACGGCCAGAAGTATAACATCCCCCCGATCATGCTTGCTGCATTTGCCATGCAGGAGAGCTCCTGTAACTCGGAAACCGTAGGCGGGGCTGGCGAACAGGGTCTCATGCAGCTCACTAAAGACAAGTGCGGTGGCGCACCCGGAGGCAACTGTCGCGATCCTGTTCGTGTCTTCTTCCACAGTTCTGTCCTTAACATGACGTGCAGTACCGATGTAGAATTTCAACGTCGAAACTGGTGCCAAGTATTTTGCCGCGACGGTGAAGGATAATGGTGGTAATGTGCTCGCTGCCGTCGGTACCTACAATGGGTGGTTCAAGGGCATGACTTACGTAGGCCCATCCTAGTCTTTGTTACTGTTGCCCAAAACTCAGCTAATGATATCTTAGACGAAAGCTACTGCTGCCGCCAGAACCAGTTGCTGCAGGTGTCAACAGAACTGTGACTAGTGGGTCGTGTTGCATGCAGACACGAAATTCTGCTGACCTGGCTCTACGTTTTGCAGTTTACACCAATTCTTCAATGGCTGGCTCCAGAATGTCGATGCCTACTCTGATACCTTCCGTCTTGGCAAATACTTCAACCTGGATGTCTGCAACTATTAACGTCTCGCTCCGCAAACCCACGATCTCCACCTCATTGTCGCTCTTTTTCTGGGTCTGAGAATGTCACGCATTGCATGCGCTGCAGTCATGATCTCATGTGGCCAGGTCATCAGTATACCCATTCTCTGGCCCTTTCTACTAGGATTACTATGGTTCCTTGTCGTTCTTTCCGTGTTTGAAACATGTCCATATCACATCTTTCGTCCCAACCTTCCAACATAAGTGTCGATCACAAGTATTTTGTAGATCCTGATTGTACTTGAGTATTTCGTACATTACGATTTATTCTAGTTTCAAAATCTGATCGTGATCAGGTTTTCCACGTGGTATTACATACCCAGTTGAAATTCTGGATCTCACTTCCATCTAGTCTGTTCACCTTTTTGCATGATGAGCGACACGTCCTCCGTAGTACCCTCATCGCCTACTTCATCCACCTCTACTTTGGTGGCATCCGCCACGACATCACCGGAGCTAAAGATTCGCTCCCTGGAACCTGTTGATGTATCTGAAAACGACAAAACTGAGGCTCTTCGGCTGAAGGCAGAAGCGAACAAGGCTTTTACAAGTACGCGTTCTCATTTTACATATCGGTATCGCTACTTCGATTGTTGAAGTCTACCCTCCGTTTCTTTCAACTCCGTGTCACACGACTCCTGTTAGGTCACGACTTTCCTACCGCCGCAAAATTCTACACTGTAGCCATTGAAAAGAATCCAAATGAACCGACGTTATGGTGTAACAGGGCATACACACGAATGAAGCTGGAGGAGTATGGATACGCGCTTTCTGATGCTAGTACGTTCTCTCTATGCGTTAAATAAATACCATGACAGACACTGCGAATAGCACAGGCGATTCAACTTGATCCTCGATATGCGAAGGCGTTCTATCGGTATGCCCTACAATGATTTTTTTATTGCTCCTGACCGTGAATTACACGACAGTCGGGCCACATGTTATATGCAAGTGCTAAAGTATTCAGCCGCGGTTGCCGATTTCAAGAAAGTCCTCGCGCTAGAACCTAAGAATGAATCCGTCCGAGCGCAATTGGTATCAACGCAGAAACTCATCCGCAAGATAGAGTTTGAAAAGGTGTATATCATATTTTCCATGTCGACACATATCCAGTTAACGTTGTGGTGCACAGGCGATTGAAATGGAAGAAGAGAAGAGTCCTATCGAGAGATGTCGTGAGATTATCGCAGAAGGTCAGCATCACATTATCATCGTAAACTGATTTAGTTGGTGCGAATGAACGAATGACAGGCGGTTGCGATGCGGACACGAGTTACGCTGGACCACAACTCGACTTGGAAGACGGAAAATATAAAATCACGTATGAATTCATAAAGGCTATGATTCAATGGTTTAAGGATGGAAAGACCTTGCCAAAACGATACGTTTGGGAGATCGTTATCGGGGCATACGAACACTTCTCGAGTTCAGACAGTCTTGTTGATGTTAAATTGGAGGATGGAGTTACATGCGATGTTATCGGAGATGTACATGGTATGTTTGTCCTTGGCGCAAATCTCGTTAGCTGGCCTCTGAAGGGTGACCTTATCAGGTCAATTTTACGACATGCTTCACCTGTTCTCTCTGACAGGAGAGCCAAATGAGAAACATTATCTACTAATGAATGGAGATCTGGTGGATCGAGGATCTTGGTCCATTGAGGTCATCTTAACTGCATTTGCTTTCAAATGTATGCATGTTCATTTAACCCATTTAACCCATATCAAAATTAACACCAATTCAGGGCTCTATCCGAATTATATGTTCATTAATAGAGGGAATCACGAAACGAAAGACATGAATCGTGCTTACGGTTTCGAGGGTGAAACAAAGCATAAACATGGCGAACAATCATATAAGGTGCGTGGTTGTTCATCGCGGTGACGTTTCAACTGAGCAGAGAACAGCTGTTCGCTTATGCTTTCACCGCACGTAAGTATATAGTCCAAAACAGTCGCTGTACCCAGATTGATGTTGTATACTATAGTACCCCTTGCAACTCTGGTGTCTGCTACCAAAACGCCATCACAAAGACGGTCCGGTGCGATCCTATCCCCGCAGGGATTAAAGCGCTATTTCGTGGTACATGGCGGTCTCTTTAGTAAAGATGGAGTTACACTGGAGGAAATCCGGAAAATTGACAGAGTTGGCCGGCAACCTGGCCAAGAGGGTCTCATGTGTCAGTACTTACCAATTGGAACTAGAGTGTCCAATTAGCTAACTACTTTCTGCAGGTGAAGTAAGGTTTTCGTTTCCAATGGTTGATGTCATCGGAAGGTATTCATCATGCGACCTAGTTACTTTGGACTGATCCCCAGGATGCGCCTGGACGTGGGCCAAGTAAACGCGTAGGTGATGCCTATTTATTCGTCTTCCCTGTTGATCTGTCTTAGGGTGTCGGCATTGGATTTGGGCCTGATGTAACCAAGAGGTGGTGTACACTGAATGGTGTTACAGGTGTCATTCGTAGTCACGAAGTCCGCCAAGGTATGATCATCATGCTTTCGCTTCTCTACGGAAGCTAAGACGTCTTCGATAGACGGGTACCAAGTAGAACATGATGGTCTTTGTACCACTGTAAGCCTTCGTTCTTGCGAATTTTCTTAGATGGCTCACCACTCTACATACAGGTATTTTCGGCTCCCAATTATGTTGATCAAGGCGGGAATAAGGGCGCATTTGTAAATAACTTGCTCTATTCCTACTTCATGCCGTGCTTGACAATTCCCTTTCAGATTCGTATCGACAGTACTGGGGACCAGAAATATTTCCAATTTGAAGCACAACCTCATCCGCCTTTGAAGCCAATGGCATATGTCCAGGGCGGACTTGGGAGCATGTTTATGTGATTGGCCACTGACAGCATCTTTAACAATCCTGGTTTATTTAGTGTTATCATTACAATGTAGAGGATCCTAAGTAGAGGCACAGGCGTAGATTTTGATTTAATATACTTTTTGCCTACGCGTGTGAAAATACATCACACTGAAGTTGGACCTTGTCAGAGTCTGACAGTTTACGATTTCTGTCCACCTTACTTCGAAACGTGTCTCAGAAGTTTATATTAGCAAGGAAGAAACAATACGAACCACTCGATGGATAGAACGAAATCCAAGCTAGCTGCCTTTTTCGACAAAGGCGAAGAAGAATCTTCGTTCACAGTGCGATGGATAGAATTACTTCCCCTTCGCTCTTTCCACTTACCAACCGTTACCTCTGCACCAGCAAAAGACGGTCGACGATGCTAAACTTTCCCAATATGCATCAGGCACAGTACGCAAATCCCGCAGAGAGAAGGATCAGGAGGCTGCCGAGGCTAAGAAACGAGAAGAAGAGGCGGATGCTGCTAAAGCGTATGCAGAGTTCATTGACGCGTTTGAGGGGCAAGATGCGACCAAGAGGTCAGCTGGGCCAAGCTTCGTCAAATCTTCTACAGAATCCAAAGCCGCATACTCCCATGGAACATCTCTGGATAAGCCGCGTTCTGGGCCGGCGATGAACAGGGTCTGGCCGAGCCATACTTTCTAATACTTCGTCACTCACATTGATTGCAGTCCCCGTCACCTCTGCCCAGCAATGTACCAAAACCAAAAGGAAAACGAGCTATGGATGCATTCTTAGAAGAAATCAAGAAGTACGTGGCCTCTTCGAAGTGCTACGTCTATGTTGTCAATTGGAACACAGGGAACAAGCGGAGCGCGAGGCGAAGTATGCTCGGCAAGGTGATTTCTTCTGTCTTTCAAGTTTGAAGTATTATTGACAATCTTTTAAGCACACGGCCACGGCCGGTCAGTCACAGCACTTGCTGGTAAGGCCACCAATCGCATGCTCTACATCATTTCGCCTCAAATTCACTCTTAAAGCTTATGAAGGCCAGAGTGGTAGCAAGGACCGAGGAGACCCGCAAGTATGTTTCCAAGTCCATGCATGTCGAAATAGAGCTGATATTATGACTAGACGTCCAACGTTTTTGTTGCCAACCTACCATCCCATGTCACCGAACAAATTTTGGGAAACTTTTTCGCCCGCGCTGGTCCTGTAGGCTCCGTAAGACTTATTCCATGCGCTCGATGAATTGCGCTCAATGAATCTGTAATAAAACCTCTGCTAGGTCAAAGTCATGTGGCCACGGACGGACGGTTCAGCAGGACCAGGTGCTGACATGACTGCTTCTCGCAGGTCAAAAAATACTGGTCTAAGTGGATTTGTTTCTTTTATGAAGAGGAAAGATGCGGAGCGTGCGCTCCGCGAATTCGACGGCTTTGATTGGGGAGGATCAATTTTACGTGTTGGGTGGAGCAAAGCTGTCCCAGTTGCAGCAAAACCACTCTATGGTTGGCCAAAGGACTTATTCAAGAATGTTTTCAATGGCTAATATCCTCATTCATAGTCACCGAAACAACGAGAAATTGGAGCTCAAGTCGAAGCCGAAGTCGAAGCCGGAGCCGGAGCCGTTCAAGGGAAAGAAGGCGCTCTCGTTCTCCGAGACGTAGGGCGAAGGTCCGCTCATACAGCTCATCAAGGAGTCGTTCTCGGTCACCTCGCTTCCGAACATCGCCCAGATCGCGCCGAAGTCGTTCACCGCGCAGACGTTATTCTCAAAGTCCATCGAGCCGTGGCCATATGGAGGAGGAAGAAGCGGTAACAGATACTTTTATTCGTGCCGTTGCAGCCGAGGTGAAGGGGCATGATGCAAAATACGAAGAAACGTTGCGGGAGCGTGAACAAAATAACCCAAAATTTGCGTTCCTTCTACACAAGAATGTCAGTAAAGCGCTTTCATCACCTCTACCACATGTTTTTGACTAGATCTAGCATCGCCGCCATGCCTTTTATCGTGGGCTCGTCGAGTCTGAACAATCCCTGGAACCAGAATTTGATGATGAAGCAAGTTGATTATCCTAGGATAATAAGTTTGAGTCTAACCTGTTCTTTGCACAGGGCTATAATTCTGTTTATTCAACAGATTCCGCCGAAGAATCGGAACGGGAAAGAGTACGAAGAACTCAACTTGGCCGACTAGCACGAAAGAGATTTGAATCAATGCTTCGCGCTCTGTCAGGAAAGAGAGGAGAAATCGCCCGCTGCATGGCTTTCTGCCTCGAACATGCTGAAGCTGCTCACGAGGTCTGCTGTTGTATCATAACATCTTATTTTTCTGGTTCTCAATGCCGATTGCAGGTTGTAGATATCATTGTTGCGTCGCTACTCGTCGATGGGACAGCAGTACCTCGTAAAGTGGCTCGTCTTCATTTGATCTGCGATATCCTCCACAACTCTGCTGCCGCCGTACCAAGTGCTTGGAAATTTCGCCTGGAGTTCCAGTCTCGACTTGGAATCGTCTTTGACCATCTCGCAAATATCTATCACTCTTTTCCTGGCCGGATCACCGCAGAGACATTTAAAAAGCAAATCACATCGGTGGTAGATATATGGGAAGATTGGATTGTCTTCCCGCCCGATTTTACGATGGAGCTGAGACAGCGTCTCGATGGCGTACTGAAGGAAGCGCCGGTTGAAGAGGCCACGGTTACAGAGACTGCTACAAAGAATGAGGCCTACGCCTCCCGCTTCAAAGCGAGCACATTCAAACTTGCGGCACTGCAGGACGGTACGACAGCCTTACCAGAGGACGGGGAACCCATGGATGTAGCAAGCGATGTTGATGGAGTGCCCATGGATGATGTCGACGGTGAACCACTGGATGATGTGGATGGTGTACCACTGGATGATGATGTGGATGGCAAACCAGCGCAGGGCGACATCGACGGAGAACCAATGGATGATGTTGACGGTCTTCCTTTGGACGATGAAAATATCGATGGTCAACCACTTGCTTAATATAATAGTTATGTCGGTTTGCTTGTCACAAGTATGAAAGGAGTATGGATTTATGCTCTGAAGTCCCTGCAATTGCTAAGTTTGAGATTCGATAAATGTGCAATACATGTTTTAATCCCCGAGGTATAACCGTAGCTAAGACTAATTAATCTTGACGACGAGGGCGGCCCGGGTTTGCTGCTATTTTGATAATAGCATCCTTTGCAGCTTGAACAGCCGACTCAGAACCTTGACGTTCAAGTCAATGTCACCTTAGAACTAGTATTTTCGAGAACGAGAACCTACCGATAATGACGATTGTGTTGTCTTCCCTGCCGACAGTGATGTCAGCACCGGTCTCGGCGCGCAGACGCGCCACATTGGCACCCTTTGTGCCGACGATCCTGGGGAAAATGGACCTTTCTGACAACGTAAGGAATCCGACATGCGACATGCCTTGGGCATGTTCAATAGCTTCCTTGATGGTATTCTGTGCCCGCTCTAGACCAGCTTGATCGCGAGCTTTAAGGGTCCAAGTCGAGTCACCTTCCTCCACATCTTGATAATTCAAGACAACTTCCCATTGAGTCTTTGGCGCAGACTCATCTTCAGCCTCGTCGATGCGAGCAGTGGATGCTGAGGACGAAGGCGGTTTGGTAGGTACAGCCGACTTGGACGGTTGACGTGACTGGTCGACTTGAACACCGAACGAACGCAAGGTGCGGAAAAAGTTCCCTTGTTGAGAAATGACGTGGTGGTACTTGAGTGGCACGACCACGGTATCAACGATGCCCGCTGGTGTCGCAGGCTTGATGGAAGCCTGTAATTAGACATTAAGTTGACCCAATACAAAACAAAAAGTTGGATAGTTTACCTTGAGCTCTTCAATCGTTGCTTCAACCGCTGCACGAGAACCAGAGACCTTGACGATATTAGCCGCATCTGAGTCTGCTAGATCAGCAATGTTTTCCGGCGCGCCAACTTGGTTATAGGAGCGGGAGCCGGGGAACTGGATCTGAACATCTCGCTTAGACTGAAGGCCGTTCAGATGTTGGCCGCCACGACCAATAAGTGCACGGTGTTGAGGAGCGGGAATGTCAACACCAAGGATGACACGATCACGAAGGGAAGCAACGATTTTTTCAAGTTCTGCCTTCAACTTGTTGACCAGCTTGGGTTCACCACGGAGTTTAACATCATCAGAAGGTTCCCCTTGACGAGGGCTGCTTCAAATTAGCATATTGGATGCCTTTGCCAGAAAATTGCTTACAATCGGATGAGGCCTGCTTGAAGTTTAGGATCCGAAGGGCCACCACAACGCAAGACTAGTTCCTTCAGGCCTTGACCACCAGCACCAATCAAGGTGCGATGATACTTGCTCTCGACCACGACTGAGACAGTAATCTCCTCAGCAACCTGATCTGCAATTACAAGGATTGCCGCCTTTGCTGCATTAATTGCCTTCTTGGTCCCGCGGACAGTGATGTTGGTGAGAGCACCGCCATCCTCCGATGCTTTCTCGACATCAATTGCAGCACCAGTGGTATCCTTAATCTCGTTGATCGAGAGCCCACCCTTGCCAAGAATACGAGCAACTGAACGGTTAGGTACCGTGAATTTGAGGACGTTGTTTGACTCCTTCTCAAATTCGACAGCCTAACAGCGCAATGATCATCAGCATTGCTACCCTCAAAATGATAAGAAGACGAACCTCGAGAAGCTCAGACTTGGCACCAGCGACGCCTTTCTTACCACCTTTGATCAGAACCTCGTCTGCTTTGAGTGGCTCCCGCGTTTTGCCCTCTCCGTTCTCAGTCGTATGACGAGGAAATGTGATTTTAACTGAATACTTCTCCTCAAGTCGGATCGCGTACTTGCCGCTCTGGCCGATGAGGGACGAATGGTACTGGCTAGGAATCTTGAGGACTTCTGAAGTCTCATCCGCCTATAGAAACAGTATGACATGAGTGATATGTGAGGGACGCTCGACGAATGCACTAACCAGTCTTTCGACCTGGCTCAAGATCCGCCTTTTGGCCTCTTCGACATTCTCCAAGCGCCCAGTGATCTAAAAAGCCGGATTAGCAGGCTTCGGCTTACACGACGTGACTCCGTACCTTAATTTTAGACTTCTGGTGTACCACCTTCTTCTTTTTCTCCTTCTCATCAACGTCATCAGAGACATCAACTCTGACTCCAAGCTGCTCGCGCAACTTGTTGACTCCAGCACCATGTGCACCAACAACACGTCCGACATACTCCTTATCAATGTCGAACTCGGTCGACTGAGCAAATATCAGCTTCCTTCAAACCGTACAGCAAAGAAAAAGGAAAAAGCATACATGGCTGTTATCAATTTCGTCGTTCTTGGCGTTCTCGACGATCTTGAGAATCTCCTTTACAGCATGATCGACATCGGCACTGGCACCACGGACAAGGATGACGTCGATGGTTTCCGTGTCACCGGCTTCCGCACCGACCTTGATCGAGAGCGTCTTATCTTCGCCGATGATACTGTAGGTAAAAATAAATACCCTAGGTGCATGCAACTGTTATCGATAAGAACTTACGCATTCAACGTGGTGCCACCCTGACCGACAACAGCGTCGTGCCATCGGGCCTCGACGGGGACCTTCTCGCTCTTGACGTCAGCAGCATCCTTAGCCAACTTCAGAATCTCCTTTTCGACATCATCAAGATGCTTCTGCTTGTCATCGGGCGAGGACGATGCTGAAGCAGTAGATGGATCATAGACCAAAACAACCGTGGATTGTTCCAGAGCCTCGTTCGGGAAGATGACCATGATATTGTGAGCATCATGTAACTGCTTCAACCTAGACGCTGTAATTAGAAAGGATGCCTCAGCAATGCGAGAGTCGAAGTGAGCTCACTTCTTGGCGTTCTTGCCCATGATGACACGGTGAAGGAGCCAATCAATAGAGACGGACTTGGTCGCACCCGTAAGTTTTCCCATGAGTACTGAAATTTGCCTGACAACTTCATCGACAGCGGGCTTCTCTCCAACAAGATCGATGTTCAAGTTGTTGAGTTTCTCCACGTCGGCAGAAGTCGGGAAGAAGATCTCGACACCAGGGTGAGCGGTTCTGAGGGTCTTCTCGTACTGAATACGGAGCATGTACGCCAAGATTTGCCTCGAGGTAGTGATGGGACCAGGAAGGGGGAACTCGTGAATGTACTGGGAATTCGCACTTTCCATAACAGCGCCCAGTCCGGCAGGCAGGTCATTCGCATGTCCCCAAACTGTAACCTCCTCGCTGGGTTCGTCGTGGTTGACGACAGTGACAGCGCACTTGGTCTTGGCCAAGATTGCGTCAGCCGCCTTGCCGGTAAGGAGACGATGTTGACGTTTGGGCAGGGACATCTTGAGCGAAGTAAGACTAGTGGTGAATGCGTCGACCGCGGACCTGATGACTTCAATAACCCGAACGACGGCCTCGCGGTCTCCACTGACAGTAATTTCACGAGCCGCACGATTCAGAGCCAAATTGACGTTTCCACCCTCTGCAGCAGCCTCGAAAGTTGCTTTCCTTGCAGTCACGAACGGAAGGATATGTACCGGAATGTCACGAACACGCTGAGTAGATTTGGAGGTCTTGGAAGCGATAATCTGGTTGAGAAGGGCCTGGGCTTCGGCAACAAGAGGTTGGGGACCGGTGATAGTGACAGGGACGGTAGGCTCCTCATCATCATCAAAAGACAAAGGTGTTGTACTGCCGGAAATGGAGCTATTCGCGAGACTGTTCCCGTTGGGGACCGCGAGAGAGTCTCTCGGAGGGATATCGACTCTGACACTAGTCTGATCACGAATTTGTTTGAGAGTAGCACCTGAAGGGAGTCAGCCACGTTCACTAGCTGAAGAACGACTATCTTCGCTACCTTTGGGACCAATGATCGACGCAATGGTGGAGGCCGGGGCTTGGATAATTGAAGTGACCTGGCAGAGGGTCCAGCTCGGAGTGGAATTTAATGAAAAATTGTCGTACCGTGGGGCTGCAAAGAGCCAGAAGACTGCGCTTTGCCTTGTCAAGCTCCTTCTGGGACTCGGCCTTGAGGTGGAACGTGGTCTGGCGGGTCCTCTGGTTTGCTGAAGCCTCAATTTTGACCTTATACTTTGCCTGAACCTGCCTCATGATGTCCGACAGGGTAGCAGGCTTTCCGTCTTTGCCCGTGTTGGAGAGGTCGAGGGCAGGAAGGGTGAAAGTGTCTGCAAAGACCTGAGACCTGAGGGCCGTGGACTTGATACGAGGGCCATTTGCAGAGCCCCAGGCAGACTTTGCAGCAGAAGAGGTGACGGAAGTAGAAGACGCGAGAGAGGGAAAGGCAGACTGGGAGTCGGTGTCGAGATCGAGGGCCGGAGCCTTGGAGGGCCTGGGAGCCGGGTCAGGCAAAGAAGGGAAAGGGTCGGGAGCGCCTTCGAGTTGATGCCTCCTCTGAAGGTCAGCAGCAGAGAGAGTCATTGTCGGTTGTGCGGGTGTCCGGGAGCGACGAGCCTTTTGACGGGGAAAGACCAGAATTTAGAATAACTTGTAGTTCGATCACTAAACTTTCAATTACTTTCCATCCGTGAGACTTTTACGACGTGGCAAAGGGGCTGCCCACGTGATCTCCCATATCCAACGACGCGCGCTGAGCACAGGGCACCCCTCCTATCTGGTGCATGAAGACCACACTGCTTGCATTGCTTCTGGCGCCCGTCGTCCTTGCTTCCTCTTTGTCTGATACACTCCTGCGTCAAGGAATACATGATGTCCTCAATCACCAGGTTGTAACCCATTCAGAATGCAGCAATCACAGGGTACCGTGCAGTCGCTATCTACCCGACCCCTGACCGACCATCTTTGCAGCCCATAGGCCCAATAGAGACCACATTCTGCGACTACGAGACCTTGGACAGCGTGAGCGACGAGCTGTTCAGCAACCTCTCCGACCTTGTACAGCTGCCCTTTTTCAAATACTTCCAGGTCCGTCTGCACCCACGCTCATATTAGACGCCGGTGCGGTGATGACGCCATGCATCAGGTAGACCTCTATCGAGAATGTCCTTTCTGGAATGAACATGGATCCTGTATGGATCCAGGATGTGCTATAACGACTGTGGACGAGGTGAGTAACCTTCCAGTAGGCAGTCTCTACTTGCGACTTGATTTCTCATCCATAGAGCGACGTCCCAGAGAAATGGCGGTCAACCACCTTGAGCAAACTAGAGGCATCTTCCATTGAGAAAGTCGGCCAAGAAAATCCTTTTCTCCCGCGATGTACTGACATTCTTCCTAGCGCCATGAGTTGCCCGGCTGTTATTACCGAGATTCAGATTTCTGTTTCCTGGACGATAATACCGGTAAGTACCGATCCTCCGTCATTCGTCCTTTCTCACTATGAAGCAGGGGGAGACTATTTTGACCTTTCACTCGTACCGGAACGCTACACTGGCTACTCCGGGCCTAATGCGCACCGAATATGGCGGTCAATATACAATGAGAACTGCTTCGGTCTATCTGAAATGAGCCTCATGGGTGGAAAATCTCCGGCTCCAGTTTCTCTCCCCGACTCCATGTCTGAAGCTTTTGGAGACGAGGATCACGAGATAGATCATGCGGAACATTGTCTGGAAAAGCGGGTTTATTACAAGGTCATCTCAGGTGTGTTCTTAATATATCCATATGTAGCGCGCAGTACTCACGAGAAGTTTAGGTCTTCATGCATCTATCTCTACACATGTTTGTTTGGAATTCCTCAACCAGACTACTGGAGAATGGGTAAACTTTACGCACGAGCAACTATTCCGTAGAGTTAATGGCTACTTAGGCTCCCAACTTGCAATGTTTCATTGAAAAGGTGGCATCCCATCCCGAACGTCTGCAATACATCTATTTCAACACTGTTCTCTTGCTTCGCGCCGTTTCTCGCTTGGGGTCTTACCTCTCGGCGTACGATTACTGCTCGACGGGCACTCATGAGGACGATCAAGCTACACTTGACAAAGTAAATAAGGTTGTAAACATTGCACATAACGTGGGGAGATTCGACGAAAATGTTCTTTTCAGAGGACAGAATGCTGATGTAATAGTTCTTTCTTTTTGCGTGCCAAAACATGCTTATTTTTGTTGACATAGGTACTGAAAGAAGAATTCAAAACTCATTTCCGGAACGTGAGCCGAATCATGGATTGCGTGGGATGCGACAAGTGCCGTCTATGGGGGAAAGTACAAACTACAGGTTTGGCCACAGCCTTGAAAATATTATTTGAGCTCGATGAAAAGACTCTTGAGTAAGTTCGGAAGGTTTCCATATCTAGAGGATCGACTAACCCATTTAAGCCCACATTCTAATGCTAACCTTCTCCAGCGTTCCGAGGTTGTCGCGCTGGTCAATACTCTGTACCGATTTACTGAAAGTCTAGAAGCTGTCAACAACTTCCGTGACATGTGGTCTACCATGAGCGTGGAAGACTCGGAGGATCTCATTACTAAAAGTGAACAAGCCGCTGCAGGAAAGGTCGATCCTTTTTCCAACACGTCGTTAGGGTGATCTAGAGCTTACTAAAATACAGCCACACCCATCTCCTCGAGTGGGACATGATCGTGTCGGAAGTATCTTCGAGGAGGCCCAACTCCGGCTAGCCTCCTTGTTTCGTGTTTGCAAAAATAACACGATGGAGTGCTTGAGTTATCTCCTCGATCGCTTCCACTATGGATGGAACGCCTTGGTGTCAATATTTAAGGTCTCTGGAAAGCGAAGAGGGCCTGGAGCTACTCACGGGGAGCTATAACCCCATCTAGGAAACACACAATGTATCATAATATCTAACATAAATTAGTAGTACCAGCTAGCGTCAGTGCGGAACTCGGATCTGTTTGTGGTTATTCGTGGTATTTCTTGAGACTTCCGCTCCGGATTTAAATCTTCCCGTGCGCTTGTGGACCGTGTCCATTATTTAAAGGTTCGGAAAGGAAAGAGTGTCTGTAGCCACACACGGGGAGCTATAACCCCACCTGGGAAAAACCCACCATGTATCTAGCATAAACTAATATTATCACTTCCTACTGGCTAACACGTTTTAATAAGATATCCCCTAATCCGAGTTATTGCATAATCAATGTACGCGTGTCTCAGAGCCAGAAACTGAGAAATGACACTTGGTTTCTCACGTCTTCTCTCGAGCTTTCATGCCGTCGTCGACTCCTACAGGCTACAAGCGCTGCTTCACTTCTAAGCTATGATTATACTCGATGTCGATGAAAAAGAATCTTCCAAACACCTTCGTGACTCCTTTCTGGGGGGCCCGACACTGCGTTTCCCGGAGAAAGCAGCGTCTCGATCGGACTCCCCTCTTCCCGACTATGAAACTTCTGAGGCCCGCCAGAAGCTCATAGCCAAAGAGTTCTCAGCGAAACCTAACCGCATAGAAGTGAGGCTGTGGCGGGCGGTATTGTATGCGTTGGTGATATATGTCTTACTCACAATCGTGATTGGGGTCCCGATTATCGTCGTGGTGCGTTTTCTATTAACATCCTTTGGCGCATGCGAGGGTGCTCAATTCATATGTATCAGAAAAAGCGGCAGCAGTCACCAAGCGTTCACCCGAATTATGATACAGTACCTGGGGATAACGACGC
The DNA here is from genome assembly GCA_017657295.1 of Termitomyces sp. DKA64. NCBI lineage: Eukaryota > Fungi > Basidiomycota > Agaricomycetes > Agaricales > Lyophyllaceae > Termitomyces > Termitomyces sp. DKA64. Next base: position 2,232 of record JAGGAV010000071.1, on the reverse strand, counting down.
TCCTGACAGTGGCAATTTCAACACGGCATGGCTAATAACTGAATCCCGAAATTGCAATCTGCGCCCTGTTAAAATACTTGATTCACCATTGCCCTCCGCTTTGTAGGTTTTTCCATTATCGTTCAGGTAACAGCGATTCTAGATGGTCCTACCCGTAGTGCCGAATATAACTTCACTTACTCTGGTTCATACTACATTCAATCCAATATCTCTGACGCGACGTCAAACATCACTCGTTCTCATTCAATCGGCAACCTCACAGTTGATCTCAATCCAGATCCTTCGATCTCTGAAGTTCTTCTCCAAGTAGATGTTTGGGCAAACTCCGATGACCTCCTTCGACATACTGCTACTTGTTTCTTCGACTCAGGAGGCAAACGAGGGCTCTTGATGTCCGTACGTTTCTTTCTCAATCTCCTTATCTCTTCTCGTCAACGGATTTCTTCAGGTGACCCGGCCATTACAAGGGAAAGATTTTGTTGGTGTGAATATCACGATGCTCTTGCCTCGCAATGCTACTTCGACCGTACTCGACAACTTTGTCACCAGTCTCCCATGGTTTTCGCACACGTTTGGAGACTTGAAAAACTATACAATGAAAAACATCGTTCTTTCGGGTACTCGTTATAACGTGACTGCAGGTGTATGTTTCCCTATTTTCGCCAGCGTAATTCATGTCTTAACAAAACGACAGTCACTGAAGGGCTGTTTGATATCTGTGAAGAATTCCTATGCTTCTATTGTTGGTGACTTCTATGCTACGTCTTCATTGAACCTGGACGGTATCAAAGGGTATGTCGCTGTCACGCAATTCTGGTCGTTCATTGACATACGCTGTTGTGCCAGGAACATCCATGCCAACATTACTTTGGAACAACTCTCTTCATCGAAAAATCCGACCTCATTGTTTTTAGATACCGGTGATGGGTAGGTTCCATCTCATCAGTTAACTAAAGAAACACTCATACCGGTATGTAGTTCAATCGATGCCAATGTCACCCTCGTCGCGCCTTCTAAACCCCGCCTACATTCACCACCTTTCTCATTCGTTGCGGGTGTACAGACATTTAGCGGTCCCGTCTCATTCCATGCTGATTATACCAACTCAACACCTCCAACGCCTCTGCAACTTACAGTCACAAATCCCGATGGACAGACCGATGTCTCGCTAGGCAAAAATTTTGAAGGAAACATCAGTGTTCAAAGTAAACTGGGAGTAGTGAGCGTGCTAAACCCTCCTTATATATCTCCGGCGTTGGATCCTCTCGGCAAGCACCGGCAATATTCCTATCAGCAGCAGCAGACAAGTGTCCATTCTCAAATGGGCTGGGTGGGATGGGGGCCGCCGAAGTATGCCGGCAATGTGTCTCAGGGGCAGGTGAAAGTCATAACATCCTTAAGTCCCATTACGCTTCATCTAGGGACCCCGTGAAGGGCGTTGTTGTATCATCTTATTGGACCAGGTACTTATCATGTATTAGTAATTTGCTGACTCCGACCTATTTAGTACAATCGTTGTATACCCACACTCACAATTTCTATATGTATATCAGTTTATGTGAAATCGATCGTGCAATAATAAAATCCCGGAGCGGTTGATAGAAAATCCGAAAGGCCGATTGCGTGATAATAAGTAATAATGAACCATCGCCATGGCGTCATCATGATTCTTATGCATTCACGATCCTTACAAAAATGCCTAGTGTTTTCCAAATTTCCAAAATCACTTCGTTTTCACTGATCTCCTCCTTCCCATCACTTATCAATGGCAAACACTCCCCACGGCGGCATTCTCAAGGTCGGTCGAGATATCATGCAGAGGGGCTCTCCCACTGACGACTGCATCCTCAGGATCTCGTAGCCAGAGACGAAAACATTTCTGCGGAACTTAAAGAGGAATCACATAGACTCCCTGATATCATTCTCACCGAGGTGGGTTTCCAATCATGTTTCTTCGCATCAAACAACCGGTCATTGTCCAGCGTCAACTCTGTGATCTCGAATTGATCACGAATGGTGGGTTCAGTCCTTTGGAGGGGTTCATGAACGAGGGCGATTACAAGAGGTACGTTGGTTGATTATATCTAGAGTTTCTTTCTTGATGTTGAGTTGTCTTTTTTTTTTTTTTTTTTCTTTAGTGTTGTCGAGTCTTTTCGACTGGAGGATGGCCCATTGTTCCCTATGCCTCTTACTCTCGACGTCCCCCGCCAGCCCCTCGCGGAGCTATCAATA
>JAGGAV010000070.1:0-45199 GCA_017657295.1 Termitomyces sp. DKA64 | reverse complement strand
AATAGTAACTAATCACCTAGCAGAGGGAAATCCAAAGAGAACAAGTCTAAGGATCCCTGCTGCTCAGTGTGGTGCATCAGCAAGCAGTGGAGGTGAGGTTACAACTGTATAGATGACCAGAGTTGACTGAAAGTGCTTGCTGAGGAATCATGGCAAGTTCCAGGAGTCTCCAGAGATCTCCAGGGATCTGTAGAATGCCCCAGAGATGTCAAATGAGCTTTGGGGAAGTGGAATTGATCTTGGAGAGTTGGTGTTGGTCCAGAGCAGAGGTCAGAAAGGAAGTCTCCTAACATCACCCCCCTCTAGCATGTGTCACCTCAGCACACAGGGTAGAAGAAGTTCCAAATTGCCTGGTCTGCCAGTGAGAGGGGATAAATTCCTCAAATAGCTCAAGGTGCATCCAGGTGTCATTGGTGGAACTCCCTGACCAGTCCAGGTGCATGCACATTCTCCTGAGGTTCCTGGGAGATGTCCTGGATTTTGTAGCCTTTCCACTTCACCTTGTATTGTAACCCCATTGCTAGAATAGATGGCTATCCAGGATCTCCTCCACCTCATACTCCTTGTTGTTGTTGACCACCACTGGAGGTGGCAGGGGTGCTAGGTGTCACCCTGGGATAAGGTCTGCTGGTGCTGGAGTTAGCTTGACCATATTGAATACTGGATAGAGTTGGTGCATGAATGAATGAATAAATGTTTTGGTTTATTTCTTTCAAGTGCTATTTTGTACTTAGATAGAGCTCTAGTGTCCTAGCACCTGCAGTATGTAAGGAGGTGGTAATTACAGACACTCTTGGTAGGTACTTCAGCCCGATGCTTTTTCAGGCATGCCAGTTACACCTTGTAGCCATTTACTACAATTTGATCCCATTGGAGTTCATACTACTTCCCACACATCAAATTCCTTCCCATCTGTCATTATCATTCCTTCCCTGCCTGCTTTATTCTTGGCAATGCTTGTCAGTGTGCATGTTGGTATGTCCTATGTGAGGCAAATTGCTCAGCTCTAAGCTTCCATTTCTATACACCCCTCCACAGGGAGCCAGAGTTGGTAGGCTAGTAGCCCTACCTGTCATTTTACCATGAAGGGTCCTAATAGCTGGTGCAAGAGCTTTTTCAACAGTTGGGTGGTGGTAATATCAGAGGCATCTAGGTAAACTCAATCTCTAGACTAGTACCTGGGTGCTGGAAATCTTCTGTGGTCATAATATTGTGCCATGTTGTCCTTTGTCTTTGCCAATGCTGCCCAGGCTTCCTCCTGTGTGATCTTCATCCAGTCTATGAACTTGTTCACAGCCTCATTCTCCAAAGGTCAAGCCTGGGGTTCAAAGCCCATGTGTGGGTGACATCCAGTGTCCAGAAAGAAGGGCAAAACTTGAGTGGCTGTGTGAATGTGGTTGTTGTACTGGAACTTGGCATTGGGGAGGAGTTTGTCCCAGTCATCCTAGCACTCATTGCAGAAGAGGCAGAGGTATTATTTGAAGTCCTGGTTCATGTATTCAGTCTGGCCATTGGACTGCAGGTGGTAGGCAGTGGAGGTGTGAAGCTTCACATTAAGAAGATGGTAGAGCTCCCAGATGAATTCCAACATGAATTGCAGGCCCCAGTCAGATACATAGGCATTGGAGAGGCCATGGAGCTTCCAGACATTCTTCTGATACAGGTTTGTGGCACCTATGGCAGAGCAAGTGGTGTGAGTGGGGGTGAAGTCAGCTCACTTGCCACAGAGGTCCACTACCACCATGATGGCATGGTAGCCATGGATGTTGGGGAGCTCTACAATGAAGTCTATCAAGGCAATCCTCCATTGCTCTGAGGGAATGGACAGAGGATGGAGCTGTCCTGTCTGGAGGGGAGGCAACATTGGAGCTTGGTCTGGAGGCAGAGATTGCAGGTGATAGCATAGGACTCAATATACCAGGACATCTGGGGCCACCAGTAGTTCCAGGACAATAGCTCCAATGTATTTCACTGGCCAAGGTGTCCTGCAATCTGGGAATCATAACTCAGAGCTGTTGGCTTCCACCCAGAAGGGGGAGTCATTGTCTGGGAAGAAGAGCATGGATCTGAAGGTGATGGCATGCTTGAATTTGTCAAAGGCCATCTGCTCTGGGGGGCCCCAGCTCCAGGTGGCTTCCTTCATGGTGAGGTTGAACAATGGTTGGGCATGATGGGAGAAATCCTGGATGAACCTTTGGTAGAAGTTAGTGAAACCTAGGAAGGCCTGCACCTCCTTCTTGTTCTTGGGCTCTGGCCACTCTGCAACACCTGCCACCTTCACCAGGTCCATGTCTGTGGCTCCATGTGAGATGATCAACCCAAGATACTTAATCCAGGTACACTCAAACTCACACTTCTCTGGTTTGAGGTAGAGTTGGTGAAGGCAGAGGCATTCCAAGACAATGCACATGACCTGGCAATGCTCCTCTAATGTCTGAGTGTAGACAAGGATGTCATTGAGGTATACACACCCAGAAGATGTCATTCATCAGTGTCTAAAAGGTGGCAGGGCTGTTGATGAGTCTGAAGAACATGACAAGAGGTTCAAACAATCCCCAATTGGTCCAGAAGGTGGCCTTCCATTTGTCTCCCTCCTGAATGCATACATTGTTGTAGCTCAACTGGATGTCCAATTTAGTGAAGTACTGTGCCCCCCAGAGATCATTGATGAGCTCAGAGATGAGGGGGGGTAGCAGTTCTTCACAGTCATGTCATTGAGAACCGGGTAGTCCTGGACCAGTTGGAGAGAGCCATCCTTCCTTTTGATGAAGAAGACCAGAGAAGCCATTGGGGATTTTGAGGGGCAGATACAACTGGAGGCTAGGTTCTCCTGCAGGAAGACATCAAGTTTGTCCTGCTCCCTTGGCACTAGCAGATAGACTTCACAGCTGGCCAGCTTAGAGTCTGGCATTAATTCAATAGCATGGTCCCACTGCTTGTGCTCTGGGAGTGAGTCAAAAGAGGCCTTGGCAAACACATCCTCAAATGCATGGAGATACAGAGGCATGATGTCCCAGAATTCCTGGGACACAGAGTTCACAGCAAAGGCCTGGGCCACTCACTGAGAGGTGGTCTGGCTGGCCTGGATCTCCACAATAGAGGGTGTGGAGCATAGAGTGGTGGCATATATCCAGTCTCCAACCTTCACCACCTTGTCTGGGAACTCTGGGTCATGTGAGCCACTGAATTCCCTCCCCTCAGCAGACCAGGTGATCCAGAACTTTTGCTATCCCACACGTTGAGATGCTGCATGCTAGAGGGGGGGTGATGTCAGGAGACTACTCTTTTCCAACCTCCACCCCTGTCTGACACTGACTCTCCTTGCCTGTTTCTGCTTCCCCAAGGCTTGTTCAACAGTTCTGGGATGCTCTACAGGTTCCCAGAGATCTCCAGAGATCCCTGAAACTCTCCATGATCCATCATTGCACACTTCAGCTAACTCTGGTCACTTACACAGTTGTTCCCATGCCTCCACCACCCCCTGATGCACCACACCAAGCAGCAGGGATCCTTAAACTTGTTCTCTTTGGATTCCCCTCTGCTAGGTGATCAGTTACCATTTGTATTGTCAATTACTGTTTCTAATATACTTCAGATTCCCCTCTGCTAGCTGCATGATTTAGCTGTCACTCCTGGAGGTCAGCCCTACAAATAGGTCTGGAGGGGGATGAGCACCAAAAAGGGGGTCTTATACTCCCTGGCCACTCAGTGGCTGATCTCAAATTGATTTGTTGTCCCATTGAATGTGTAGGCCATCTCCTTATTGCAATTCATTGGATCAAGCTTGTGGAGGTCTGCAGCCTTGAACTCATGCATGATAATTGCAGCAAGGACTGATGAGTCAATGTCAGGGAAATGTGTGCAAAGGGAGAGAGGGGTGGCAAATGACATACCAGTCACTCCTATGGCAGCTATCAGGGGTATGAAGGGGCCCATAGCATGGGGTGCTGGCAGTGTTGGGGGTGCCAAAGCTGGAGAGGGGGCTGGCAGCATGTTAACCTTGGTGAGGAGCTGCAATACAAGAGACTGCAGCTGGACATGAGAGGCTCTGATCTCAGCCACCTCTTCAGCTGACAAGGCTGCAGCTTTGGTTGATGCAAGGGGAGGAGTCATAATGCAAGTAGAAGTAGCAATGAAATGACTGTCAGGAGCTCTATGAGGCAGGGAAGACTTTCACATACACTTGCAAGGCAGATGAAGAATAGATTAGACCAAAGATCTAAAACAATGTGCTGAGGGTGTCTAATCTATATATTCTGTGAGTGCAGTGTGAGATGATGTGAGGTATATGTTAAGGTAAAGACTTACCTGCGAGTGCAGTGTGAGACAATAGAGTTGTTGCCACCGCGCTCGCAGACATATAAGTGAAATTAGATGATGGGATAATTAATAAAGGGTCATAGCCAGTGTGATAAATGAAAGGGGTCGACAACCAGATCTTCGCCCGAATTAACCCCATGCAATCTATTGCATTGCCCGACTCAGTGTGGCTACCATTGTGCCGCATGACCACTAGATAAGATAAGATAAGTGCAGATCTTTGACTGCCATCTGCAGTTAGTGATATTGTGGGCTTATCAACATTTTCTCAAAATTCTTCAACTGTCTTAAAAAATCTCAACGCCTCTCAAATTCTATGGCATAATTGGTTGAAGCAGAAGTAGGGGGACCTATAGTTGGATAGGGTTCAGCAGGTGGATGAAAGATCTGTTTCAGAGCATGGAGCAGATTTTTAAAAGCCTCGAGCCAGAGAAAAGGCATCAATGTCAATGAATCGCCATCATCTCCTGAGTTGAGATCATCTTGGGGAGATCGAGGACCAAGATTTTTTCAGTGGGAGCGTCCTTGACGGTGTAAGAGCGACAAGTTTTGGTAATGACAGTGGGCGAGCTCGTGTTGACCAAGTCGAGACTTTGGTTGGTGAAGAAATTCAAAGGGGGGATCATACAGTTAGCCATATTGACTAAATAAATGGTGGGGATAGAAGCGCAGATGTTCTGGCCCAACCATGCTATCTTTAGCATTCTCCATGCTCACCACATTGAGCCATTTCTTCCTGTTTTGGTGATCATCTCCCCGCTCCGTGTCTCTAGACTGGCGCGTCATCTCAGAATACGATTCTTTCATTTCATTTCAACGCGAATGACTACTATCTCAGCCATCAAGGACGGATGTAATGGCCCCACGATCTGGCAGTATTCGGGACTCCTGGCCAGTGCCATAACCTCTTCGAAATACAAAATGGGAACTTGGAGTTTCGGACCCGCATCTAGATCCTCAGGGCAGGGAGCAGGAGTGTCGCGTGCCCGTACGGTCTGAGCAATGCTTGCATCGTTAAACTTCTTAATCTTTCTGTTCTGAGCAACCCGAGTCCTCAAGGATAGATCGTTATTCTCGATAGCAATGGGGACATAAATGCATTCCATGAAATCAAAATCATCAGTTAGAAGGCCCGATACTCCGGCATTGACGAGATGGGGCGCCATTTTTATGAAGAAGATTCTTTATCACAAAAGTGAGAGTCAAGTCTCAGGTATGTATGGAAAGTGGTGTATCAGAATTACAAATAAGGAAATGTGAACAGAACCGATCTCCGGTCTGCCTTATTTTTCGCTGGGACTAGCCGGCAGCTGCACGTAGTCACAGCTTCCGAATATACAACAACAATATCCTTCTTTGGGGGGAGGGGGTACGTCATATCAACCATGGTCATCATCCACGCCTCTACATGGTCACGTGTTTATGGACTGAGCAACGCGTCGACGTGTCACTCCATCCTCAGTTGCTTTCCGTCACTACGGCAGTCTCTGAGGATGTGGGTACACGTTTTTCTTTCCCATCTAGATAGCTTTACTGATAGCCTACACGTAGTCATTCATCCGTCGTGTTTAGGTATGATCAGTTTAGTTGCTTTCCGTCACTTATGGCAGTCTGAGGATTCATTGATCAGTCGTGTTTAGGCTCTCAGTCCCGGTTTAGCAGGTTATGGGCGTCCCTCTCGGGCTTGCTAATACCAACTGAGTCGCTGGAAGCAAATCGCCTTTGTAGATCTATATGTCTTATCTTTTTTCCCTGTGCTATACGCCATTGCATCCTCTTAATCGCGCTCTCGCATAATGGGCCTCTGATCCGTTCGGCTTCCATCCCTATATGCAGCCTCAGGTGGTGCCGACATCTTCGGGCTCGATATCATGGGCAGCTACACTAGGCCACGCCCCTCAACACTGTTTTTCGTTGTGGCTTATCTCCCCATATATCTTCACTCCCTAGCTCTTCTGATACTTTGATTTCTCGTCCTTATGTTCACCCTAATACGCGTTTCACTCCCCATCGTTCGCATACATTTACCTCTTTTCTCCATAATTCCATCCCTGATCCCGCGACACCAACTCCGGCTCCTCCTGTATCTGTTCCTTTTCCTCCCTCGAATGTTTCTGTTTCTTATTTCCATCCTACTTTCCGCTCATCACACCACGTTTCGCGGGCTAATTCTGCACCTATTCTTCGTTTCCAGGTTTTCAGCATTCTTTTCCTCAGCCTTTTTCCCCCGGGCACCTCCGCCTCCTCCACCAGCTCCAGCTGCACCCCCACCTCCGCTTCGGCCTCGGCCTCCTCTGCAGCCGCCTTCCTTACCACATCTTCCCCAGTATTCGAATCCTCCTTTTGTCCTGTTTGCACCTGTGCTGGCCCGCAGCATAATCATATTGATGTGCCCATTCACGAGATGTTACCTTGTTGCATGTTGGTCTGTCACAACGACAGAGTCCCAATATCAGAACAAACACAGATATACAGGGACCAACCAGGTTCTTTTGAAACATCTCATAACGTAGTCTGAGCTCGAGCATAATTATCTTTATACGTCTACTTTCCTTAGCGGCTTTTTGAATTTTTTCATAAAGAATGTCAATAGATTCCGACTACACCATACTAATACGACTTGCACATTTAGTATTGCTCAGAGAGGACTGCAGGAATTTACTAAATTATGACTTGACCACTAGTAAAAGGTGCAACTCACTCAGGGTCGTCAATGATGTCCATCCTGTAAATGGATGACTGAAGATGGATAGTAAGAAATTTTGAACATCACCCAGGAAACTGCCTACCTTCTTTTTCCTTGCCCAGTGATAGCATCATATTGCTCCCAGACATAGCCCGTCCGTTCATATTCCTTTCCAAATTTTTGAATCAGGACTGGACTGGCATCTGGCATTGATCAGGAGTTACCTTAAAAACATTATCAACAATATTTTTTCTCAATTCGCTATAGATTTCTTTTGCCCTGGCTTGATAAGGTCCGGGCTGAGCAGCGTACGTCTAAAAGGGGATAAACCAATTCGACATGGATCTCAACATGAGCTCTTACTGTGTGTAGGGCTCTTAATATGAGGTAGTTCATTTGCACCCAGATTGGACCTTTCCAGTAATTTTCGCCTTGACCGAATTCTGGATGAGCTGCTGATAAACTTCGTATTCCATAGGAGGACCAGAGGTGTTCAGGATCTCGGAGAAGATCGAGGATGTGACCAAGTTGAGGGGCAGTAGGAGGAAGGAGAGAGAGGAATAAGGGGAACAAGGACAAGTACCCTTTGTGGCAGACATGGTGCGATTCATCTGTATGGAGTGAGATTCGGTTGTAATGTAAATAGATGAACATGAGCCATGTTGACCTTCATCATCGACATTCACGTCACAATACATGTTATTTTCTGTGTTCCAATGCAAATCTACAGTCGGGTTAGCCGGAATAACGAAGCACGGAAAAGCCATGCACAGACCATCGATATTGCCGAGGATAGCTATTTCTATTTCAGTAAAGGTGATCTCATCATCCATTTCACCGATGTATCCGGCCATTTCCTTCATCGTCCGAGTGAAGAATGCCATCCAGGATATCAGGTCTATATGTAGTTCTCCTGCGTGTGGAGGTCCACGTGGGTAATCATCCATACCACTCGTCAATACATGAAGCTCCGATCGTCCACGCCAACGATATCCCTCAGTTCTTGACCTAGCTTTACGCGCGTATTGCTTGATCTGCCCGTGTTGGGTACGACGGAACCAGTCGTAGTGCCGTTTCAACGGTTTGTATATCGACTTCAAGAAGGAGAGGGCTTCTTCGGGCGAGTCCAGGTATTTATTTCCTGGTCCGGCGACGGGAGAAGTCACGAGAGGAACTTGAGCATCGCCGCCCGAACCGAAGTTCAACCCTAGGTCCTGATCAGACAGACCTTTGAGGCCAGCAATAGTCTTCAAACGAGTAATGAAGGCCGTGACCGCCATCGTAAGTGTAGGCGGATTGGCATAGTTTGGGACTTGCGTTTGAAACTCTTGGGGCACCTATGATGCAAGACCCTCAAGATCATGTCAAGCGATGCATTGTAGACAGTGCTACCTTGCTCCTGGCTTCTTCTCCAAGAATCTGCTCCCGAGCCACCCATCCATCTTCATCAATCAAATCAATCCAAGATTTGAGGATCTCGAGGCTGAAACACAATGTGTAATTATGGAAATGCAGCTGGAGCTCATCCAAGCTGACCTAAAGTCGTTATCCCATTGACCTATGTGCAACAAGTGAAAACCTTCATCCCTGAAGTGGGTCTTGAGTAACGACGGTCCTCATGATGAATTTGGAATATACCAGTAGAAGCCTCGGGGGAAAAAACTACGACTTGGCGTAGCCGTTAACAGCGCTTTAGGATCAGTTAATCGAGCCCCAGGTTCAACTTCGTCGTCCTCTTCTTCTTGAACATTGCTTTGGACAGCATCTTCTTCCTCGTCCCATTCAAATGAGAACTGGCGATTTACAATGGATGTTCCATAGAAATAACCGACACCAGCAATCAGGTTAGAGGTGATGGCTTTAGAGAACGATTCCAGAGACTGCTCCTTTTCCTTGTCATAATCTGGTGGATAAGGGAAGACAGATCGGAAACGCTGGCCATAGTGATCGACTAATGCCGGTATTCCCTGGTCGAGGATTGTTGCTACATTATGGTTAGAATAGTGCAAACAAAAATTCGGGAGACAAATTCACAGCTCAGTTTCTGTCTGGAGCTTCCACTTTCGAAGAACACATCAAATTGAAATGGTCCATCGAATATCTTTTGGACGGCGAAAAGATTGCTACCACTGTAAGCCTCGTCAGGAAGCTGGAGAACATACGAAGGATCGGGCAAGCCAGCTTCAGGATTCTGATAGGAGCTGATAACTTCGCGAGCCCTAATGATAAGAGCATTCAGAATGTGATCTATGAGTAAATGTGCTGAGATTGTCATATGTCGATTCCGAAACACTGTAAGTTACCTTTGACCTTCCAGATTTCACCGGCAGCAATGGGTTGACCAATAAAGTGGGTTTTGTCAATACGTTCTTGGAAGTTATCGGCATGAGGACCATTTTTGAACGCCGTATTATTGGGGCCTATAACGTGGTTAGTTAGGGTGTATTGCCGAAATGATCACAAGTACCATCAGCGACACGAATCACAAAGTCCTCCAGTTCTGGAGTTAAACCGGAGAGTTTGAATTCGCCTTGAATACCCTTCAAGAGTTGAGGATGAATGCACATTGTAATCATGAGAGATTATACACGTACATTTTCGTCCTCATCTGTCTCCATTTCCAATCCCCCAAGACCTTCAAGACCAAAGTAGAAGATGGTGGAAATACGAGATGGAACATCTTAAAATGATATGAGGGAGATACGAGACGGTCCGGGGATTTCAACCATACCAGACTTGATGGGCTCCCCTTTCACCCGAGCGGCCCAACTCCCTCCATGGTCTCCACCCGGCACCTTGAGAAACTCGGTAATTATCTTGACATTGTTGGCACTGTCCTGTATGACTTGCACACCACCTTGACGCGCGTCGTACTCTGTCCACGTATAGCTGTCGAGTTTGTCGCCCTGTTCACAAGCATGTCGCGTCCCTATATATAGCCTATATGATAGACTGCAAAAGCACATTGGAGCTATAAATCTCACGACTTATGGACTGATAATCATGAGTACCAAACCACATAAGTCCAGTCATGAGAGAATTCGGTATACGGGGACGAAGACCAAAGTAAAGGTTGGGTCTGTAAGGACCCCACAGAAGGGTTTGGTCATTTTCAACAGAGAACACGAACTGTGCAAGACCGAGCAGCAGGAACTGCGGCGGAAGCTTCATGGCCGTCTAATTGGATATTAGAGCGTGATGGGGTTCAGCGTTTGAACAATGAATGTGGCATCCGTGGCGCGAACACGTGACTGCCCCCACACTTTCGTTCAATTTGTTCTCGTCGTCGTCCCCGTCAGCCAGTATGGCGTCTACACTCTTTTCGACTGATGTCCGCGCGTCTCAACTATCTCCGCACCCTAAAATGCCTCAAGTCTTTGTTGTTCCTCCAGTAGAGGACGACAGTCCTGCATGGTGTTGCTTCGACGCTAGTGCCTCGGCAAGCACATCGAACGCGGATTCTCCTCACCATGTCATCGACGTCCTACGCAGAGAATCTGATGCACCTTTGCTGTGCTATGACCTCGAAGAACCTCGATCACTTCGAGATACCATCCCCATACCGAAGAGAAATGGTGACCATGAGACAAGGTCCATTATCGACGTTCTTATGAATGACGACTATGTGACAATGAATAACGAGTTGGATACGGAAGAGATAGAGGAAGGCTTCGGTCTAGAAGCGAATGTGGGCAACGATTCCGAGGTTGTAGAGGTCGTCAAAGTAGGTCGCTACACAGCCAATGTCGAGCACTTCCGCACTTCTACTCCACCTCTACGCATTTCCAAGTCTCTCAAAGCTCGAGCTTCCGGAATGTTTATGAGCCTTAAAAATGCAGGCAAGGGTCCAGTGCGTTCCAAATACAAGACGGCAGTCGTCTTGCCTCCAGTCGATGAAGGGGCGAGAAAGAAGGCACCGAATCATGACTCTGCTGCCTTCTCCCAACCCTTCTTTCCGCCTACAGCTCTCCAATCTTCACCATCTGTTTCTTCCTTCGACTTCGTCGAAGTCTCATCAATATCTCCTCAAGAAGGGCCAAGATATCCTTCGTCGCTCCATAACGTTTCCCTCTCGAGCGCACGACCATTTCCTCCTTCCAGGCCTCTTGCCTCATCAAGCACTGTCTCGCTCGATCTCCAAAATCCTTCTCCCACTCTCCCAACCTCGAATCGACGGCACTTTTCCATGATAACCTTCAACCGCTTCTTTTCCTTCTCTCGGTCGGGTCAAGTTTTCAATGCTGCCCCTGTCTCCAGGTCACACGACCCGTCGGGACATTCTACAGAGGCGTCTTTCAAACCGGAGACTCTAACTGAAGACTCAACACTTCTCACCCCTGGACCTGCCTTGCCTCCTGGTCAGAAGTGTCTTCATACGGGTGACTCTACACCTGTGGAAAGAGATATTGGTTTTGAACTGACGCTCGATCCCCTTCTCTTTGATTCACTTTCTTTCGATGTTGATAGGTTTTGACTTCCGCGCGCTGTGGGATCTTCTGGAATGATTCCATTCTCCTGCTTTCACCACTGCTATTTTACAGGTAACATGACGCCTGGCCTTCCATTCAGTCTATTCTTTGTAAGCCAATGCACCTTCATAAACCATTCATACAATACTGGATATCTACAACATATCATGTACATCGTTGCTGTCTCTAGATCTCTTGAATGCTATCCAAATATCCGACTTGTCAGCCTCGTCCTAGGGAAAACTTACATATGCTCACTGGTTCCTCTTAGAAAGACGCAGCCGCCTCTTTTTTCGCTGGAGTTGGAGGCGTAACCATGACTTGGACACGTCCTTTCTTCCCCACATCGCCAAAGAATACCGGACATGACGGTGATATCTGGATGGTAATCGCAGAACATGCCTCATAGTCGACGGAAGAAGAGGGACTCATCATCCAATAGGGGGGCATGTTACGGAAGATGCGACGGGGATGGGTGCGTGAATTCGATGGATCTGTTTCAGAGCAGCGTCCGCGGTTGAATAGAGAAAGAAGCACAACGCCCGCTATAGTCAAAGCGACCAAACCTGTAAGGATGAGGGAGAGGATCACCACTGAAGACGGGTTATCAATGATACTCGAGGACTATTGAGGAGAAGAATCAGTAGTGACTCACCTGGAGCGACACCGATGTGATTCATACGTAAGGTAGCGGTTCAACGTTGTGACGGAGATGGGTACCGTCAATGAAACTTGCAATTTAGTAACCGAGGCTGCCTGCCAACCTACGATGAGAGTCAGCCTCCGACATGGTTTATCTCTCCGAAGCTCAGATCGGTCAAGGAAGGTCAACGCTCCTTGATCTTCAATCAACCTATCGTTAATGACGACACCATCAAATAGTGGCTTGGTATAACCCTGCAGACGTCCCAAAAAACTGACGAGCGAGATCCAATAGATCTTCGATAGCTTGCACTAAATCCCCTAGAATTTCTATTTCCGCGTAAGCATAGACTATGGGTAGCCTGAGAGGTTCTGCATTTCTTTTCTGAGCCTTTGAGATGCTCGTCTACCATCCTCTCAAGAGCACCAAGAGCTTCACGAGTAGATGGCAGAAATTGGGAGAAGCTTGGCCTCGACCGAAAGGCACGTTCACACGCAAAGAATGAGAGGCAGACGCTTGACACTAGGAAAACGGAGAAACAATGGATGATCTTCACCAATTCACGCCTTTGGGTGAAAACTGCTTCCATGGTTTCCTGACGAGATCACGAATCTTCCGTAAGCCTGTCAGAAGATCCAAAAGCCTCTGGAGTACTATGACCGTCTGCCTGTAACATCGCATCAGTTTCTGAATAACTTTTTTGAGGGGGTACATAGACTTGATCTTAATGATGACCACTTACAGGCACGAGACTCAGCTTGTCATCCATTGTGACAAGATCGATATTCCTAGTTTATGATGTCAGCAAGGTCACTACAGCTCTTGTGCTCTCTCAGCTCCGTAAGGTTGCACGCTAAGCGCGCGGTGATCGGGACAAACGTACGGTGAATCAGTCGGCGAATTTGTATTTCCAGTTGGATAGATCGATGTTTTGTGAATGAAGAATTTTGGGAACCTAGAAAATCACTAGAAATAGAGATAAGATATGTACTTTTCGATGCGGGTATACATATTTCACTTACCGGCTAAGTTCCATATACAGTTTCCCAGAAAGGCTAGAAGTCCTGCATGTGCCGTTCAAGAATAGTACCTCGGGAAATGTTGTCTGAAAGTTTTGGCATACATCAGGAGGCCCAGACGTACCCGGCAATGACGGGGAAACATAAATGCTCTTCATCAGTAATGCGGCTACTATGCCAGCGGCTATCATGACACCGCGAAGAACGGCGAGCACTGGCATAAGATTGTTCGTTGCCGAAGGTGACCAATATGTGAGCTAAGCCCGCTGCCCGGCGACCATGACTGGCATACATCATTGATGTAGGGGGAGAACATTACAGGTGGCAGTGTTAGAGTACGGATAAACCGGATATCACGGCGAACAAATGGGGATACTGACATGACTCCGCCAAGGGATGGAGCCGCCGTTTTCGTTATGAAGCTCAGCAAACTAGAACCCACATATGAGTAAATATGGTACCAAACCTGTTAGAGATCTGTACCGTCAACTAACGTAATAGGCATTGGTATTTCAGATTAGAGCGACCTTTTTTCATGAGATTAGAATCTCTTCGACTTACAGTGAAAGCATAGATGGCCCCGAGTATGGTTCCTGACTATGTAGACACATGAGCGAGATGAATGCAACAGAAAAAATACTCCCGCCAGGCGTAAATATGCTACTCGCCACTATAAATAGGCATTAGGTTGCGGAATAGATCAAATGGATAGGAACGCTGACCGTTGCTCCCGTGTTCGTCTCAAGGACCCACACAAATGATATCAATGTCCGTTGACCATAAAAAGTCTTGTACCGTTCATAACCTGTGCTGGACTTGGGTGAAGATCAGACCCGAGTTAACGCCATGGAGCATACCATTGGACACCGGCGATAAAAAGGCCGGAATGCTTCGAATGAGTGACACCGGTAGCATTCTTTAGAGCATGTCGTAGGTGACGTGCATGTTTTATGACACTGGCGATCCGAGATTAAGAGGTAGACGGGTGCAAAGAGTTCGAGGACTGTTCCGAGCCGTACGTACTATACATTGGCGTAAAAAAGTATAACATGGTTCCTATAACCGGGAGACTGTTTTTGTGGAAGGCGGGGAAGGAGGAAACGTCTGTTCTGCAATTCCACGAAGTGTCTCGTGTTATGAGGTGTTATCCGTCATGTCTTGCGTCTCCTGATCTTCGAAGATGGTACGTGCCGAGAGCAACTCCTAACCATGCCCAAGACAAACGTGGGGACCAGAGACGGGTGGATAATTTAGCGCATTTTGTGAGGATGTCTTCTGCGTCTTCTAAAGCGCTTTGAACATCCTGTGCCATCTGCATAGAGCAAAACGAGTAATGTTATGTGACGGCGGAAGGTTGTTCTTTTGTTACCTGCAACAAGGACCCATAAATGAGTAGGGATCAAACATAGCCGTGAGTGAACCAATGTATCCATCGGATGCCTTTATTCTAAAGTGCCCATTTTCACAGATAGTATCCAGTTCAGCTTGTACAGCAAGCAGGGTACAGGACAAACGAGTTTTCGCATCGATTGTTTGATCTTGTGATTGCTTGATCTTGTGACCGAGTACCCGTATGATTTCTTCAATCACATTCATGAAATCAAGAATGGCACAACCGAGATCAAGCGCAAGGCGATAAAGTGCTTCAACTGCAGATGAGAATGCCAAATTACGCAGTTGAGGGAACATCAAGTCCCTCGATAATTCGCGTCCAGGCGCTTGTATTGAATTGCAAAAGGGACAAGCTTTCAATGGCAGACGAACCTTGATCGTTCGTGTAAACGGTTTTGAACATGTAACTACGTAGACGTTGGGTGGATTCGATTGAAAACTCAGAATCAAACCTACCGCTGAGATGGCCGATTCGGAGCTCGAATATAGCTTGCTGACATATGGTGTCCAATGAGACCGAGCGTTTCAGAGGTTCCGCTTTGGGTTCGAGGCTCAAAACAGTGCCTGGCATCTCAGCTAAGGCTGTACCAAGACGATAATGCAGACAGGCATACAAGCGTGAGAAACAGAAAGCAATATCACTCGCAAACTGGGTGGAAGACCATTTGAGTAACATTAGGCTAGATATGTAACTTGTTGTGGCGGCGGTCAGCAGGATCCAAACGAAATATCTGGTCGGAGGCCAGACAGGCTAGCAAGCCGCTTAGCAATCGTATTCTGATGGAGAACAAAAGCATATCTGCATGCCTCCAGCGTCGCAGGTTAGTAACCATATTGCAATGAAACATATTGTGCGGCTTAGAATCTGTAGACGAGGCAGACGGCTTTTGAGCCACCCAGCTAAGAATGCTGATAAATAAGAATTATACATGGACACATAGAAGATATAGCCCAAAAACTGATAACGGCGAGAAAAAGGGCTGGAATGAGGCGTGCCGTGATTACCTTGCCATGCATGAATGCAAGCGAAGAAAAGTGGTTTGCTCAAGCTGAAATCCAAATAGATATAAGGCCTCCGACAATATTGAAAACGGTAGACTCAGTCTACTGGGCAAGACTGTCCTGTACGGGAAAAGCTAATTCCTTGATAGACAAAGTCAAGAAAGCCAAAGAACCGCCCAACTTAGAGAAGGGGCGTACGACAACAAGAATCGAGCAGAGCAGAGTGGATATTATGCGCGCCGAAACGCATCTTGAAAATAGAAAAGCTAGAATTGGCCACCATCCAGACATTGACGTGTGCAAACGCGACTCGGGAGCTTCGCGAAAATTAATTTAAAATTCATCGCCGCCACAATGGATCATCACGTGGGGGGTGTTACTGTTGTTCTTCAAACTCCGCCATTCAATCTGCTCATCGTCAACAACGGCCTCGAGGCATTTCAACTCTTGTTCTTACGGCCGTTTTCTTGTCTTGCCGAGTTGATTACTTAAAAGATGAAGCTTGTAAGGTGAGTATGTGGGACATTTTGAGTCAGTTTTGGTGTTCTTTGGGCAGCTTGAATAATTATGGGTCGGTCTCTGCTATGTTGGGTGCTGATTGAATTGAATATAGATTTCTGATGAAATTGAACAATGAGAGTGTGACAGTACAACTCAAGAATGGATCGTCAGTACATGGGACGATCACCGGTACGTGTCGAGTTTTGTGCATGAGGATGATTCCTGATGTGCGGTTTTTTCCCCCAGGGGTTGACATGCAGATGAATACACATTTGAAGACGGTAAAACTCACAGCGCGAAATAAGGAAGTAACAGCTCTGGACTCGTTGTCGATCCGGGGGAACAACATTCGATATTTTATCCTGCCTGACGCGCTCCCGCTGGACACGCTGCTGGTGGACGATGCGCCGAAGCCCAAAGGGCGAAAGAAGGAGGATGGACGTGGGCGAGGGCGAGGACGCCCTGGAGACCGTGGACGTGGACGTGGACGGGGTGGGCGTGGCCGAGGACGAGGGTTCTAAATTTCTGATGTAGTGTGAGAATGTCCAAATGCCGGCCGGGAAGTAAGGCTAAGTGACCGAGCTGTTCGGAAGCATCGGGCAAATAATATATAAGCGGTCAAACCACGCGCAAACAAGTTGCCGGCCTCAAAGTCTGTCTGAGTCTCTTTACCATCTTCCTCTCTCCCATCATCGTCCCCGCTGTCCTCCCCGTCGTGCCACACGTTCTCCAAGCTCCTGTGTCCATTGTGCACTCGCTCCCCGGCAACCATCGCCCTTTCTTTTGATCCCCGTCGTTGAAAACCGGCCATGGATCAGTCTGACGACCCCAAGCCCACCTCGTACCTACCTATTTTCTTCGCCGTTTCTTCCCACAATCTCACACGCATCCTAGCACAAAGCCCCCCATCTCTCGCGGCGCACGTGCCTGCACCGTATGTCGCGCAGCAAAGGTACCTCGTCCATATATATGGTCCTCCCATTCATCCTGCTCATCTAGTCCAGATGCGATGTGTGGGCGCAGAGGAAGGCCAAAAGTGCCAGCGCTGCAAGCGTGCAAATGTCGAGTGAGTTGCCGACCCACTGCCACCGGTTTCCTCCTCGCTTACTTATTTGTCAGGTGCATCTTTGAAAAACATCGTCGGGGTCGCAAGCCTGGTTCCAAGTACGGTGTCTTCCACGGCTTTTCATTCATGTCGCTGACGCTCATCACAGGCTCTCCGAGGCCTCAAAGATGCTTCGCCGCCTGGAAAAAGGGCTCAATTCTGCAAAGATGAAATCCCAGGCAACAGAAATGTCTGGCTCTACCAGCGGCCAAGAATACGGTGCTTCCAGGTCAAGTGACGGGCCCTACCACCCTTCGGGTTCTCACTTCAACTCCAAAGAACTACCTCCTCTCAATGTATCGCAATATGTCGGCGGCGAGGGCTACTCTCAATCGAATGGTTCTCGTGCTATGGAAATAGACGACGAAGACGACGCTGACCGTAATGAAGAAACCATCTTCCCCGAGGGACTTATCAGACGGGAAAATCAGCGAAACTCTTTCTTCCGAACTATACTCAACCCCGAGGCCGAAACTTCTCCTCCAAACGGCCACTCGAACCACAATAGCCCTCTCACGCCACCGTTACCCCGCATCGCTCCCCTCCCTAGTGGACTCAATGACCCCATCACTGCTGGAATTATTACCGAAGAGGATGCAAAAGTCTTATTCGACGCCATCTTTCTGCGCCTAAATCCGTTCATCAACCTTTTCGATCCCGCTCTCCACTCCGTGGCATATGTTCGATCCAAGTGCCCATTTCTCTTTACCACCTTGATTATGGCAGGGTGCAAATTTTTCCGCCACGAATCGTACAAACAATGCCAAAAGCTCGCAAACGAATTCGCCGTACGAGCGTTTGCAGAAGGCTGGAAGCGTGTCGAGGTCGTGCAAGCATTTGCCTGTCTTACGTACTGGAAAGAGCCTGATGAAAATGTATAATTTCCCTTTCATTTTGACTTTAATCAGGAAGCTGACCGCTGTTTCAACCTTTGTAGCGTACTTGGACGTACATCGGCTACGTGAGTGCTCGACATTAGTCAAAGAAAATGTTTTTTACTCATGATTCTTATCCAGGCCTGCCGCATGGCCGTCGAGTTAAAACTCAATCGGTATAGGGCGCACCCACCGCCGAATGAGACACCACTGCAGTTATTAGAACGACGAAATTGTGAACGAACCTATTTGGTCTTGTTCGTTCACGACCGAAGTCTCGCTACACAGACGGGGAGGCACTGGATGCTCCCTGAAGATGACATGATCCGGCATTCATCCAAGTGGCACGAACAAGTGGGTGCTGCGATTCGACCTGAGGATGTCATCGTTGCCGCCTTTGTGCAATTACGTATTATTGCGGTTGGTGTCTCGAATACTACAATATGAAGTTCTCCTAATTGACCATGCTGATAACAGGCGGAAACAACGGATATTTTCAAGGGGGCAGCCTCCGGTGCCCATCACGATGTCAACTATGAAGCAGTTCTCAAGACTTGCAATCAGAAACTGACGGAATGGGCAGACAAGTGGCAACACGAAATGGACCGAGGTATTTTATTCCCACCATGTTGTGCCTATCATTGTTCTGAAACATGGTCAGCCAACGGCGACAAGTTCCATAGTTCGTTTCTTAGCTTCTTTCGTTTGTATGTCCGCGTTTTCCTCAACAGCTTTGCGGTATCTCCAGTATGTGACTTTTGTATGGGGTGTTGTGAATTTTACTTAATTTGAGATTCTTAGTCCAATCGTCAGAGTCCTAGCTTGCAGGCTGTCACGTTATGCTGTACTAGTGCTTTGGATGCTCTACAGATTGTATCCCGCGACTTTGCCCGCATGAGCATGCTGGTAAGTTGTGCCATTTCCGTCATGTACTGTTTGTTATTCAACAATGTCCCTAGCGATACGGACAGGATTCTATCATGGTGATGTCCGCATACTGTGCTGTGTTTTTGCTCAAGGTAAGCACAACACTTGCCCGCCCGCCATCGCGACTTAACATCAGGTTTGAAGCTTTTACGGAGCTCAGCAATCTACTCTCAACTCAATGAGAATACAACTAAAGATATATATGACCTCATTTCAGCGACTGCCGAGGCATATCACAATGCGTCTTTGATTGCTCCTGAATCTTCCGCGGCAACACATGCTCGTTTTTTGAGGTCCCTCGTTTCGAATGATGTCTTTGTTCGCCGCAATGATCAAAAGCATGAAATGGCAATTGATCCCCAACTTGAGCGTGAGAGATTCTCGTATGTTTTGCCTTCTCTACACAGTTTCTCAGGTACCTTCAGCTTCGCAGCAATCTGTTCATCTGCCTGCTCAAACTTATTACGGACCGATGCCCCCAATCAATGACCAAGTCTTTCCTGCCTCGCCAAATATGCCTCCACACCCCGCAAATGCTCAGCCTCCTCCGCTTCCGCTCATTCAGTCCTATTCTATGACTCAGGCCATGAACAACAGCATGCCTATGGCTGGGGTAACGAGCTATGGATATAATATCCCCCAAATACCGCAGTATACGTCAGAGCTTGATGCCCACTATTGGAAAAATATGTTCATAGAGCTCGGCTTTGGGGAAACCGAGGACAATCAAGTAATGCTTCCTCCTCAGGTACAAGATAGAGCAATTCATGGGCATGGGCACTACGCAGAAAGCAATAATCACCTTATGCATCAACAGCATACCCACCACCATCACTCGCATGGGCATGCACCTTATCAACAGCAGCACATGCATCAGCCCTCGCAATCTAATAACTACGGGCATTAATCTTTCATCAAGTTCTTCATGGTCTGTTAGCATTTAACTGTTTGTAACGATGACTATACTATCTCTTGTGTACCACTGTACGATCTGTGCCAGAGTAACCTTAGGACAAATTATAATATTTAATTGATGTTATACATTGTGCATGCAGTTGTACCCTTAGGTCAATGTATTTCACGCATCGACTCCGATCAGGAAAATAAAGATCTTCTTTCCTACTGCCGCTGCAATGCGAGGTATACCACGAAGGGCCAAAAAATCGAAGTCTTGGATAAAATGCGGCTTTTGGAGAAGACTAAATTCAGTTGGTTGCGCTTGCAAGTAATTAGTGTTGTGAATGTGGATGACAGCGCCTTGCATAGGAGCTTGTGCAGAGATTGCAAAATAGTCTGCATATGTTGGGCACCATCTGACACGGAATGAGGAAAAGGAACTAGATCAAACAAATGTTCTTACCTGAATCGGTACCCAGCCTCTGGAAAACTTGTACCGAATGCGAGTGGCTTACCACCCTGAAGTTTCCCAATATCCCATATGGAGAACTTGGACCCATAAACCGCACCAATGCTTCAAACAATGATTATGAAGTAAATGCAACGAAAACACAAAGCAGATAACTTACATATCACTAGTATCTCGACGCCAGGAAACTGAAGCTGACCATTGAGTCGAAGAACCCAATGTGTGAGCAGAAAGAGCGGATGGTTCGATAACTTCCAGCAGACTTGAATGCCTCCAGACGTCTTGATCCATTTCTTGGGGATCTGAACGCCAATCTGTCAGGAATATGGAGCCACGACAGTCAGACACTAGAAACTCTTTGCTAGTGGATGGGTGTGAGTTTATGGTTGTGAGAGGATTGGGGAACGCGATAACATAAGCGGTAGGCTGGGGCCGATCATTTTGATCCTCATAATCTGGAGATTGTTCGGGGGATCCAAGATCGACTGGAGGTTGCAAATCCCAAACCATGAGCATTTTATCATCTCAAGAGACACGTAAGTCAAGAAGGCACGAAGAGAATGAAAACAATAGACGAACCTGAAACAGTTGCAAGGTAACGCGGACTGTCTTCGCCGCGGCCACCACAAAAAGTCATGTCATTGATCTTACCGTGGTGTCCCGTCAGACCTCCACCAAATTGAAATGCGGATTCATCCTGTTGGTCCGATTTTGTGAGTAGATGGAGGCCGAAGTCGGCGTCTGCGACTGCGAGCCTATGATGGAATGAGATAGTGTTTGTTAGTAGCGATAGACACACACTCTACATGCCAATTGTCACTGGCTGTAGGTGATACAGCTAATGGTGACCATGCCATAGCAGTTATCCGAGCACCAATATGGAATGACGCGAGGGTCTGGCAGTTCAATTCGGACTGGGATGATGGTCAGAGAGCTCGGTGGGAGAGTTGAAACGCGTACGATGAGAAGGACATCGACGTAGTGCTCTCCTGCGACGGCGAGGAGGTCTGTGGCGTCGTCATTATAGCAAGCGCGGACGGCGTCGACGCGGGTTGGGTGGTGGTGTTCAAGATCCATCTGGTCACATGACACAACCCTTTTGGTGAATGACCATCAGGAAAGGCCCGAATCCGTTGCTCCTCGTTGCCTTGTCCGTCACCTCCTTTGCTGTCTTCTATTCTGTCGTCAAACACAGAGAAAAGACAAACCCGGCATCCAATCAGCCCCGTCAAGCAGATCACCCTCTCGTCCCTCCGCGTCATAAAGATTCCAACTAATGTCGCCTTCGTTTGATAGCGGCAAGGTCACCGTCATCTATGTCCTCGGCGGTCCAGGAGCTGGTATGCTGATTGGATAGGCTTCGCATTGTATCTGACATCTCTGTCCAGGGAAGGGTACCCAATGTGCCAAGCTCGTCAACGAATATGGCTTCTGTCATCTGTCTGGTTTGTTTGGTCGGACGCGTTTCTTTCTGCCGTGAAATTGACCGCCATCCCTCGTAGCTGGCGATCTTCTTCGAGCAGAACAAGTTCGTGAGGGATCTGAGTACGGGACGCTAATACAGACGTGTATCAAGGAAGGCACCATTGTTCCGATGGAAGTTACGATTAAACTTTTGGAAAATGCCATGCAGGCTGCTATGGCGGAGAACAGACCTGGAGAGGGCTGGAAGGATGGTCGTGGCCGTTTCTTGATTGATGGATTCCCTCGGAAAATGGACCAGGCGGTCAAATTTGATGAGACTGTCTGTTTTCTTTCTAGCTCCTCGCAGCAATAAGTTGATCACATCAAATAGGTATGCCTGTCTTCCGTTGTTTTGTTCTTCTCAACGTCGGAAGAGATTATGGAGCAGCGCCTCCTTGTTCGAGCAAAGACCAGTGGACGGGAAGATGATAATTTGGAGAGTATCAAGAAGCGTTTTAGTATGTGCCAAACCAGTTTCCATTGTCGATTTTATTTGATCTCCTCGCAGGAACATACGAAAACGATACTGTTCCTGTCATAGAATACTATGCCAGCCAGGGCAAGGTTGCAGAGGTCGGTGCTCTTGATACCAATTGGCCATTTATTCATAATGGTTTTCAGGTTGCGGCAGCTGGAACCATAGAGGAGGTATATACACTTGGGAGCCAGGCTGCTCGTGATGCCCTTTCAGGCAAGTATCCGAAAGTTGTCGTTTAGCTTGCATCATGTCACTCGAGGAAAATGGACTTAATTTAATTCGGAATCTGGTCAACATTCAATCCACTTCTCTAATCATGCATATAACGTAAATATAACACCAAAATGCGGTGTCGCTGCAGAGCATACAGCACGGCCACCCTTTTCAATGTGTGATATAGCACCGTCTGAGCACAAGAGATGAGCGTTCTCGTCCAGGTCATTCTGAAATGGTACATCGTCAGAATTTTATAGAAATATTCTGTACTAGCTCACTGGATTCCACTCCCATCCACCGCATCGAATATATTCCACTACGACAGGACCATCACCCCTTGCAGTAATCTCTCCCTCAGGACTGTAACGCAAGTCTATGTGGGCTCCATCCTGATAAACTGCACCCATGATGGCCCATAACTTGGGCACAAATGATGTCCTTGACTCTGTACTGTCCACAGAAATCGAAGGATCTCTCAAGGGGCGCACTAATACCAGTTCGCAGGTAGCTTCTACTGTGGGTATGCTTCTTGCTAAAGGGGTGATTCTAAAGGCTGGCTCTAAACGATCGACGTTGATGGTGGATAAGAAATACGCAAAAGGTCCATCGACGTCTACAATGGGGTTCGCTTCATCCGATTCTGGATGGTCGACGAACATCTTGGTGGTTGGATCATATATTTGTACCCTTCCGGAACCTGAGGCTGGCAACAGCTTGGCATAGCTGTTGTACCACTTTGTCATATTTCTTTGTGCGGCGGCTTTGAATCTATATCGATGATGTTCATTCTATGTTGCAAGTTGGACGATTGACATGACCTAACCTTTCTATTCCGGGCATCTCCTCACGTAGAGCCTCAGAATCATGGAGAATGGAGGCATGGAGCGCTGTCGACACGACGACGGATGATGCTACAACGGTGGGATGCTCCTCCTGTGGAGAGGACGAAAGGGTTGCAATGGCAAGAGTTAAGGGAATTGTATGTGACGAGTTGATGTAAGTTTGTAATGACTGTAGTTTGTAAGTTACATTGTCTTGTTCAGGGGCCGGTGGGAAAAGTGATACATAAAGTGCGTTAGCAGTCCCACAGGGTACGAGGACGAAGTCAAGCCTTGGGATTGGCGTGGTTGCTGTTGAAGACAGATGATTGATTATTTCGTGAAGAGTGCCATCGCCTGAACCAAGAACTACAGTGATTTCGCCTCGAACGGTTTGGATGAAATCGAGGAGGAGCTCCCCAGCATGGCCGACATGTTCAGTTGCAACAAGTGTATCTACTGGCTTGTTATGCTGGTCGAGAAGGGGAACAACATGAATAACAAAGAAGTCTTTTGCAGAGCGGTCGCCGCACACAGGATTGTATATCGCGATCAGAGGCATGATGTGTATTCAGTCGCGACTACAATCACACTTTTAAAGTTTGAAATGCAAACGGTCAGGCCACCCGTATTCAAGCCCTTCACTCTTGCACTCGTTCAACTTGGAAGCATTGGTGCTGACAAGTCCGCCAATCTACAGCATGCCCGCGATATGATTCTCAAGGCTGCGGCTGGCCGTGTGAAGAAACCAGAGCTGATCGTCCTGCCAGTACGCAGAAATGTATTGTGTGTCGTTTATCATCCGATTTTTTTCCAAGGAATGTTTCAACTCACCATACGGACACGTTCACTTCCCTGTTTACGCGGAGGAAATCGGATTTACCCCTGGAAAGCCATATGATATCGCACAAAGTACCAGCACCAGTGTCAAAATGCTTTCTGCCGCTGCTAAAGAGACTGGGACATGGCTCGTTGGAGGTAAGGTTATGATATGGATTGTGTTTACTTGTCAAATGTAACGATGGGCTTCAGGCTCTATACCCGAACGGGATCCGACGACCAACAACATCTATAATACTTGTACCGTGTACAGTCCTAAGGGTGCGTATCATCTACCTTGTACTGACGTTGTTTGCTTATTATCACCCTACAGGCGACCTGGTCATGACTCATCGCAAAGTGCACCTCTTTGATATTGATATCCCGGGAAAGATTACTTTCAAGGTGTGTTCCGTTCATTTTGAGATGATTACAATCCTGAATAGTCGCAAGGAAAGTGAAACACTGAC
Organism: Termitomyces sp. DKA64; assembly: GCA_017657295.1. NCBI lineage: Eukaryota > Fungi > Basidiomycota > Agaricomycetes > Agaricales > Lyophyllaceae > Termitomyces > Termitomyces sp. DKA64. The sequence goes on along the minus strand of JAGGAV010000070.1, from coordinate 20,629 downwards.
AGGCGGTACGGCAACCAACTTTTTTGACACTGGTACGAACATGTCGCAGTGATAGGGTGAGATACTGGACGAGTTGTACAGACTTTGCGCGCATTGGCCTCGGAATATGCTACGACATCCGATTCCCTGAGTTGGCAATGATTTCTGCTCGGGATGGTATGTCTGATCATTGCGACGTTCGCGACGTGCTTATTTGTCTAGGCTGCCATGTTCTGGTGTACCCCGGGGCGTTCAACCTGACGACCGGCCCGCTTCACTGGGAGTTGTTGCAAAGGGCACGGTAGGTGCTGGCCTCGTTGTTGACTGCTGTTGCTAAAACGTGAGACAGAGCTGTGGACAACCAGGTGTTTGTATCAATGTGTAGTCCTGCCCGGGACCTGAGTGCAGGATATCATGCTGTGCGTAATCTTGGTTAGCATTTCTATCGTTTGCTGAGACCGTGTAGTGGGGTCATTCGATGATTGTGGATCCGATGTACGTAGGGGTGTATATTGGCGCAGTCGGCTACTGACAAACATGTGTAGGGCAAAGGTGCTTGCAGAAGCAGCAGAGGGCGAAGAAATAGTGTTTGCAGACATCAGTAGGTGTCGAAATCGTAAGCTAGGGAGACAGATTGTTGATGATGACAGACCCACAATTGCTTACAGACGCGCGGGCAGGGATACCGGTCACGACGCAGAGGCGGTTTGACGTGTACAAGGACGTGAGCGAGAGGAATTGAATAAAGATGATTTTTGTTTTTGCGATTGCCCGATTTGTAAAGCTTGTAGAACAGTATGGATGTTTGTAGAACAATCAGAATTGGTAAAAGCGATCAAAGGTCGATCTTGCTATTTGCACAGCACCAACTATTCCTTCCTTTCCTCCACCATGGTCAAAGAAACGTATGTCTTTAAAACTCCATACATCCTCTTGACTTACTCCCACCCAGCAAATTCTATGATCTCCTAGAAGTCCCCTCCAATGCATCTGAGGCCGACCTCAAAAAGGCATACCGCAAAAAGTATCCTCCTTCTTCCCAAATTTCTTCCATCTCTGACCATCTGTTCTGCAGGGCTCTCAAACTACACCCCGACAAGGGTGGTGATCCCGAGCTATTTAAGGAGGTCACACATGCGTACGTCCTGTTATTACGTGTCCTCCGTGTACCTCGCTCAAATCCTCTCAGATACGAAATTTTATCAGATTCTGACAAGCGCCATATATACGATGCTCGTGGTGAGGCAGGCTTGTCCGAGTCCGGTGGCATGGGGGGCATGGACCCTCAAGTACGTTTTTTTGTTACCCACATACATCAAGGAAAAATTGATCGGCATATTGTAGGATCTATTCAGTCAACTATTCGGTGGTGGAGGCGGCTTTTTTGGTGGCGGCGGCTCGCGGCAGCAGGGTCCTCGCAAGACTAAAGACCTTGTCCATCGTGTTCACGTCTCCCTTGAAGACCTTTACAAGGGTAAAACGACCAAACTTGCACTGACACGGAATGTCATCTGCTCCAAATGCAAAGGCAAGGGCGGGAAGGATGGTGCAGTGCGAGTTTGTTCTAGTTGCAAGGGTCAAGGTATCAAGGTTACTCTGCGCCAGATGGGACCGATGATCCAACAAATACAGTCGGCGTGCGATGACTGCTTCGGGTCTGGTGAGGTCATCAATGCCAAGGACAGATGTACGCAGTGCAAAGGAAAGAAGGTCGTACCAGACAAAAAGTTTTTGGAGGTGCACATCGACAAGGGTATGAAAGGTGGCCAGACGATTCACTTCCGTGGCGAGAGCGACCAATCGCCGGATGCTGAAGCTGGAGATGTCGTTATTGTCATCGAGGAAAAGGCCCACAACCGCTTTAAACGTCAGGAGAATGATCTCATCACGGAGATTGAGCTCGACTTGTTGACTGCGCTCGCTGGAGGCAAGTTTGCCATCAAACACTTGGACGATCGTGCGTTGATCGTACACCTTGAACCTGGTGAGGTTATTAAGAATGGTAAGTTGTCGCGCATGATGATCTTGTTGCGCTTGTTTCTTATTTGCAACATCGCAGGCGATCTCAAAGTTATTCATGGGCAAGGCATGCCTTCACAACGACATCACGAGCCTGGTGACCTTTACGTCAAGTTGGATGTCAAGTTCCCTGAATCCATAGATGTCGGCGTAATCCCTCTCCTAGAGCAGGCACTACCACCGCGCAACCCTATTCAGACGTTCGATAAGGGCGTTATGTTAGAGGAAGTCCATCTGGACAATGCAGATACCCGGAGAGGAGGACCAGCAGACGATCGAATGGATGAGGATGAAGATCAACCGCGGGTCCAGTGTGCTAACCAGTAATTGCATTCTTAGATCTCCTGTCATTGTACACTCCTACACATTGCATTACCCATTAATATCTACCGTTTTGGAATCTCGCCTAGTCCCAACTTGTCTGCATAGAGATTAGATGATATGACGGTGTGGACATGTACTACTGACTGTCGGATTGAGCTTGAACTGCTCATACAATTCACGATTAAAGAAACTGACTTCGGTCTCGTTTTCTGCAAGCACGATGAGGACGATAGATGAGAAGACGAAGGGCGGTGACACACCGAAGCCACAGTCTGCAAGAGTCTTGTTGTCATCGTTCAATATCCAGTCGTCGTTGTCGATATTTATGATCAAATTAGTGGTCTGTGAGCAGGTGAGATTGGAGATAGGCAGGAAGGGTAGAATCCAGGCATGCCTTGGCACCGTGTGCCTTTGTGTAGAGCTTGAGGGTATCTGAGAGAGATGAGGAAGACGGAGTCTGACAGGAGAGAGACAGGTGGACCTAGGGTGACAGAGCGGTATGGCTTCCAGCCGGGTTGGGTGAGAAGGGCATTGCGGGCGATGTTCTTGAGGTCGGCGACGGTGATTGTCTCGAGATTGAGCTCGTGGAGGACGAGAGAGCGCTCAGTGCGGAATTGAAAAGATTTGATGATGCGGACAGTCAGAGTTGCTGAGGATTTCGGGCGAATTTTGTTCGTGAGAACGTCCGTCATGAAGGCAAGAACCAAAAGTCATTAATAGTTTTCCCGATAATTCACCGGTCTATAAGAATCCAGCAATTCCCCGCATTCCTACATGGCAGACCGTTCCTTCCTCAATGCAAACATCCCTGACCTCGTCGCTTGCCTCAGAGTCGACGAGAAAATATCTCTTCTCGGTGCCCCAAACTGGTGGAACACCGCCTCCATACAACGTCTCCGTATCCCTGCAATACGTATGAGCGACGGCCCAAATGTCAGTCCTCTTTTTCCTTTCCAACTCCCACTCACGTCTCGTAGGGTGTACGTGGCTCCTCTCACTTTGTGTCCACCCCTGCCCAGTGCCTTCCTGTAGGGTCTTTCTATTTTTTTAAGTATGTGCATGGCTCAGCTTGGCCATCCATACATAGTGTGCGACTGCTCTCGCCTCAACCTTTGACCCCGAGCTCGTCTACAAGGTCGGTGTCTTCTTGGGTCAGGAAGCGAAAATAAAGTCGTCCGTTGTTCTTCTCGCCCCCACATGTAATATACAACGCACGCCACTCGGCGGACGTGCCTTCGAGTCATTCTCAGAGGACCCCCATTTGTCCGGCAAGTTCATTTCTCACCGTTTACATTCCATCCTCATCAGCGCCTACAGGCACTCTTGCCGCTGCCTACGTAAACGGTTTGCAATCCGAGGGTGTCTCTGCGAGTATGATTCTTTCCCGAAAATGGCTTCCCACATGATCGATCACCACATATGATCCCTCTAGCTATCAAACATTTTGTTGCAAATGATCAGGAACACGAGAGGACAGCCGCAGAATCCGTCATTTCTCCGCGGGCCTTGCGCGAAATATATCTATATCCGTATGGTCACTTTGGCCCTCACCTAAATCCCGCTCACCCTGATATCAAGCTTCATGATCGCCCAGAGGGATGCAAAACCTGGGGCCTTCATGACTTCGTTCGTCCCAAGTTTTGATGTTCTTCGTTCTAAGGTCCAAATTGAGTCCGCAGTTATGGACGCATAGAAGGTATTCACTGTTCAGAGAACAAGAAACTCCTTGCGAGTATTCTCCGTAATGAGTGGGGATTCGAAGGAATTGTCATAAGCGATTGGTACGCTCTAATCCTTCATATACGTCCTTTTTAGCCGAAAATCTCATACTATATATATAGGCATGGGACCTATGGCGCAGACCAATCCTTGAATGCAGGGCTAGATCTTGAAATGCCAGGGCCGCCCCGCTGGCGAACTCCTCAAATTCTTTTACAGTGTCTTTCGTCCCAGAAACTTTCCGCCAGGACTCTCGACGAGCGAGTCACTACACTTCTCACATTTGTGCAGAAGCAGGCACGACGGAATCCGGAGATCGTCTATGGCGATGGCGTTGAGAGATCGCGGGATACCCCCGAGGGCCGCCAGTTCTGTAGACAATTGGCTGCAGACGGCATTGTCCTCCTGAAAAACTACAACCAGCTCCTACCCCTAGACACATGTCATGTCAAACGTCTAGCAGTCATTGGGCCGAATGCTAAAGAGCGCATCATCTCTGGTGGAGGTTCTGCTGCATTAAAGGCAATTTATGTTGTGACGCCGTTTGACGGTATCACTGCCGGCGCACCTGAGGGATTATCGGTGGAATACGAGGTTGGCTGTTACGGTAGGGATCCGATCTTTTTAAATCGTCCGATGATTTATCAAATGTCAATATCCTAGCCCACAAGTATCTCCCCACTTTAGAGGAGAATTTGGCGACACCTGCAGGTGAACCTGGCTGGCTTTGCACTTTTTACAGTCATAATGAAGATGGCAGCCTCTCCGACCCGGTTGCAAGCTTCGTCCTTCGCGATACTCGAGTCAAATTGAACGACTTCTTGCCTGCGGGGCTCACTCCCGAATGGACTATCAAATTGGAGGGCAAACTCACCATATATCGGAGCGTACTTTTTGAGCTAGGTTTAACTGTCGCGGGTGCGTTCTCGGTCCCATCGTCAACTTTTCCTTTTTCAGTTCACTATTGTAGGGCGTGCGAAGCTTTGGATTGACGGAGAACTGGTTATTGATAATTGGACCAAGCAGACACCTGGCGACTTCTTCTACGGGTGGGTTTCTTCTGAGAGGGCGCTATCTTGACTCTGCTCAATAAATACAGTCAAGGGACCATTGAGGAAAAGGCAACTATAGATGTCATTGATGGTGTGCCTATGGATATTCTGGTTGAATACACTAACTCGCCTCCTCCTGATGGCGCTGATGAAAACGGCGAAGGACGGCTATCGCAACCTGCTCTCATGCGCGGAGTGGTATGCTTGGATGTCTATCCTCTGCTGTTTTCCTCACTACCTCCAATTAGCGGCTTGGCGGCTGCGAAAAGATTGACCCTAAAGAGGCAATAGAAGCTGCCGTCTCACTCGCAGCCAGGTCTGATGCCGTCCTGTACATCGGCGGTCTTTCACCAGAATGGGAGAGCGAAGGCTTTGACCGGCCAACACTCCACATGCCTGGACTTCAGGATGAACTCATCCAGAGACTTGCAGGAGTCAATCCGAACACCGTTGTTGTGATACAGGCAGTGAGTAGACTCTAATGGATGAACATCTCAGGGGCAAATATTGACGTTTATACAGGGATCTGCAGTGGCAATGCCATGGGTTGATTCTGTGGCCGGCTTACTGCAAGCATGGTACCTCGGGAACGAGTCTGGAAATGCGATAGCAGATGTCTTATATGGCAAAGTGAACCCTAGTGGCCGCCTTCCTCTGACTCTTCCCGTGCGCCCCGAAGATATTCCTGCCTATTTGAATGACAGGAGTGAAAATGGGAAAATACAGTTCGTAATCTCCTTCCTGTGTCCGATATCACTCATTCGTTTTCCATTGCAGCTATCGTGAAGATCTCTTTGTTGGATACAAATACTATCAGGCTCGAAAGATTAAACCATTATTCCCTTTTGGGTGTGTATCCACTACAATCGCTGGTCGATCTCTCCTTCTAATCGATGCTCAGTTATGGCTTGTCCTATACGACGTTCTCCTTTTCCAAGCTCTTCGTCAACGAAATCGACCCGAGCGGAGAGAATTTTGCTCTAGAAATCAACATCACCGTCAAGAACGAAGGGTCGGTGACTGGGTCTGGAGTTGTTCAACTCTATGTCTCCTATCCCGACATCGGGCTTACAACTCCCCGGCTCCAGTTGAAAGGCTTTGCCAAGGCGAGGGATATTACGTCCGGCGAGAGTTCGACAGTCAACATTAAACTGAATAAGTATGCAGTATCCTTTTGGGATACAGAGAGGAATGCTTGGCACGCTGTTGCTGGACAATATATATTGCATCTTGGCTCGAGCTCTGTTGACCTTCCCTTACATTTCACTTATGATTTACAGAAATCTTTCTCCTGGTCCGGACTATAAATCGTAGTTATAGACCATGTACACATGTACATCAGCAGATATCAAGTAGAACTATATGATGTAATCCAGTATCGCCTGCTTTGATCGATTATTCTTCAAGTACTACAGTAATGTCGGTGGTTTCCTCTGACTCTCCTCGTCTTTCTGGGCCACAACCAAATTCAACTTCCCAGCGCAGAGACCCTCGAACTCTTATAAGCCTATCTGAGCTCCTCTCATGCCTTTCTGCGCTCCAATCTGAGGAGGCAGAACACTCCCGATCTCTCACGGAACTTCTAAATGCCAGGGAGCCCATTCTGGAATCTCTAAAACGTCTGAAGGCTCTAGTTCCCCAGGTCGATACTCTACTAGCAGATGCTGCTCTACTTTCCACACATGTCATGGATACCGCCAAAACTGCCGAGCGTGTTGGCGGACGAGTTCGTTCACTCGATGACGAAATGGGACGTGTACGAGAAGCAGGTGACCGCGTTGGCCAGGTCATGGAGCTGAAGGTGGCATATGGGCGTGTGCAGATTCACTTTTTACGCTGAATATGCATATAGGGATCTTTAGCAGACCTCCGGTCATCGATTGAATGCCAAGACTGGGAGGCTGCAACACGACACTGTGCGCGTGCTATGTCACTTCCGCTTGAGGTCATCTCAGGCCCATTTGCCGGAGCAACAGTCGTCAGTCTATCCTTAGGGAAACGATAACTGATTGTTTCTGACATGAATCATAAGCCTACTTCTGATAGTCATTTGCCTCCAGTCCAGACATTACAGCAAGCCCGGGAAAATTTGCTCGCTCTCTTTTGTAAAAATTTTGAACAAGCTTCTCGGTTGCGTGACAGCACAGCGACAAGTCGATTCTTCAAGCTATTCCCGGCTATCGGGTGCGAAGATGAAGGTCTCGAGGTCTATGCTTCTTTTGTGGTAGATCTTGTTCGTGTTAGGGCGCCTACGTCTTCCATGGGTATGTCCTAGCGTCATCATATTCGTTTATTTAACTCAATTTCAGCCTCCTCCCCGCTCTACTACATCACTGCGTTGACCGCCCTTTTTGAGAGCATTGCCATGATTGTTGATCAGCATCAACCTATCGTGGAGAAGTACTATGGTTTCGGAAAAATGCGAAATGTGGTGAAACGCCTTCTTTCAGAGTGTGATAGAGTAGTCAAAGGTATCATTGAAGGATGGGAGGAAGAACGATCTTTAAAGCGCAAGGTATGCCAATGTCTCTAGTGCTTGATGTTTGTCTTTAAACACGATCCAAAGCTTTTAGATGTCACAAGCAATCCTTTGATATCTGTGTTTAATCCTGCCAATCGTCGGCCTACTTCTTCAGCTCCTGAGGAGATCACCGTCGATCCACGAGAAATTGACAAAGTATTGTCTGAATTGGCGGGAATGATCGGTCGATGGAGTCTATTTAGAAAGTTTCTGATAGACTCGCTTAATGTGGGCATTCTTTTTGTGCTTGATGACTTCGAGCAGACGTAGTTCATACTACAGTATAGGACGACAGTCCACCTGCTGTGGATTCTGACAACATGGACGTCCATCCAGTCGAGTCTCAGGAAGCATCTTCACCACATGTTTATGATACCACCACGTACATCGATTCGACTGAATCACGGCGCCTCTTCAGCTGGTTAATGACGACTTATTATATTCCCTTCGAGGTGTGGTATATTCGAACGAGCATTGACAAGGTTACTCTGAGCCCTTTCAACTGGACTCTCCGTTCTCACTGCCTTGATAGGCTCACCGTCTGTCGAGTATCGATATTTCACAACTTCCTTGTTCAACCACTACTCCTGACGACGTTTTCTATATACTCAAGATAGTCATATCTCGTCTCCTGTCTACCGGGGACGTGAAAGGGGTGGAAGTAGCCTTTGACCATCTTCGTAATGCCGTGGAACAAGACTACATTGGCGTCATCAGGAAAAGACTCGAAGACGTCTATCGCCATGCAGGCTCATCTGGTCCTGTTTCTTGGGGGGAAAAAGGAGATAAAGAAAACCGTGTTGCTTTTATTGTGAGTTTCCCGAGATTGATGCTCCGAAACCTTTACATTCGAGGATAGACTCTTCTCAATGATCTTGATATCTCTTCTTCGCATCTTGACCATCTGGTACGAGACTTGGGCGGTAGTCAGACCATTAGCCAACACTTTACGGACGACAATCGATTACTAGTTAAGAACTACTTAGCAACATTTTCAGGTTTGACGATGAAACTCCGATCCGCCCTGAGGGTATGTCCTTCCTGATTATTTTTTGCAATGGGTGGATGACGTTGCTTAGCTTAGTATAGAGCAAATGTTCAACCAGCTTATGCGGCCAAAACTGAGGACGTTCATGACAGACGTCTATAAGGACGTGTCTTACGTTCTTGACGAAGATTCATATGCTGTTGCGGAGCATCAAGATTACGTCAAAAAACGATTCATCAAAGCATGGGAGGGTTTTGTTGATGGTTTCAAGGCATGATGTGGCTCCATTGTTTGTTGCAACAAGCACTCAAACTAATTTCAGGAGAATTTCACTGAAAATAATTACCGGTTATTCTTCGGGCTAGCTCTAGATGTTGTACTCCGTCCCTGGGAGAAATACATCACAACTCTCAAATTCACAGAGGTATGTCGTAAAGATTGTTGGAATGGCAGGCACAAACTTTCTTGATTCAGCTAGGCGCCATACGCTTTGATCGGGACTTGAGATTGATCATGGCCTTCTTGGCATCTCAAACGGCCTTTGGAGACGCGAGAGAAAAGTTCATCCGACTTCAACAGATATCAACATTATTGAATTTAGACGGCGTACGCGTTCATTGCTCGCGAAAATCAAAACTTACGACCATTATAGGAAGAGGATGTTGATGAATTTTACAACAGTTCGGGAATCACCTGGAAACTCAGTTCTGGTGAAGCGCGGGCGATTGCTGGGCTCAAACTTTGATGTTTACCCGCAATAATGGTGAAAGTAGTCCCATCATATACGACCGTGGACCCTCATACTATATTATGGGTATTGGAATGTCAGCCCCGTCGGAGAGCATCTAATCTAGCCTGGAGAGCATCTTCGTCTGAGATATTGCCCCCGGTGGGTTCATCGCCAGGGCTCTGATTATTACCACGATTATGCTGCCCGAGCGACTCGCCTATCGCCACAGGTTGTCGGTTGGTAAGTGGGGAGGGCACGGCAATCTCAGTTGGTGCATCAGTAAGCTAGACAGAAGAAAATGCGTTATTGTGCAGGTGTAGGACAGGCAGACTTACCTGTTGCGAGAGCTGGACGCCGATTTCATCCAACAGCTCCTTCAGGATCTTATCCCCTTCCTCTTCCTCGTCTTCCTCCTGGTCCATCACTTCGTCGACCGCGTCTGACATCATATCTTCTTTCATGTCCATCATAGAGCTCTCTTTCTCAAAGTCGTTCATGATTTTTTGTATGCTAGGTAGATTAAGTCCTCGGTTCATGGAAGCCATGGCCTTGCGGAGAAGAGGTTGGAGGGGCCGGAAAGAGTAATAATGGATGTGTACATACACGGGTTGCTCCACGCATCGCGTCTGCCATCTGCTGGTTACTTCGCAGAGTTTGTATTCGTAGACCAACGGCCTGAAGCTGAGTACGCATCTGATAGAACTTCTGGATGTAACGTCGGGTCCTGACGAGATCCTTGGCCATGACTTTACACGCATTCTGTTCGCAATCAATAGTCGCCTTGGTTGGTGGCGACAAACTTACTAGCTGGCCAGCCTTCGCGCTCTTCTTGATGTCTATTATGAGCTTCTTCTCGCTTTGTTCGAGCTTAGCGCGCTCGCGATCGAGCTCACGCTGTGCTTTCGTGAGCGAGCGTTGATGTTGTCGAAGGCGCTCTGCAGGAGTGATTGTGCGGCCAAATAGAGTTTCCTAGGTGGAGTGAATGAGGGCCCTGAGATGTAGGAAGGGACATACGATGATGTTCATGGTGGAGACAAAGGAAAGCTTGAATTCTGTTGATGACCATGTCTCTTCTCGATATTGGCTCACGCTGTTCTCACCCTGCCTGCAGCGAAATCGACTTTCTGCCCATCGTCTGCAGGAGGTGCAATAAGCCTTATTGTAGGCATCACATTTCGCCAGAGTATCATAAATGCTCTGCTGCTCCTAGATCTGATCCCTCTAGTGCATCTCAACATTCTTTCGACAAACTGCGTCGATGCAATGCATCCAACTGCTTCCATCCTAGTCTTAACGCATCCACTTCCAGCCAGGACGTAATTCCAACATGTGCTGCGTGCAAGCAATCCTTCTGTGCTGTGTACTTCGCCCTCCAAATTTGCCCTATCTGTTCCGCCTAATCACTGCCCACAGACATCGCCACTCTTCATCCCATTCGTGCTCCGTACAGGTGCCACCGTCACCAGCAAAGGCCGATGCTGCTCGTGCTTTGTTGGCTGAGCACTTTCCTGCTTCATCAAGTAGGAAGACGACTCGGCGTATTCCAAAAGTGCCCACCGACCCTGCTAAGCTAGAACGATTTCGCAAGGTGGAGCTCATCAAGATGCGTCATAGAGCTATACCTGGCGATTTCACAGAGGGTCCTCAATCGGTACCTTTTGAACATAGAGTACATCTTAGATTCAATAAAGGTAGTGGAGATGCAGAGAGCATGTTGTGGTTCCGGAAGGTGTGTCCAATACTCAATTGTGACTTACTCTCCGGCATCCTGAGGCCGCCTGTATTCAGACCATGGTCGCTGGCAAAATTTTAGATTCTCTTGCGATCCATGCCAAAATCAAGTCGTCAGAACAATCGGTATGGCCCCCTCACTTCAACTCAGTTTTCTCTAATTTCAGTTGCAGTCTCTTCAATTGAGCAAAATTCTGGACAATGGTGACACAGAAGTACTCCTCAACGATAAGCCGATCGGTGATCAGGTGGAAGACGGAGACAAAGTCACTGTGACCTTAGTCCGGTTCAGCCCAAATAATTAAGATGATTTGATAGACAATTGGTTTGACTATAATGCGAAGTAATGTGGGAATCTAGGGGGGCGAGGTATATTATAGATCTGGGGGGATCATTGGACATGCGGGCAAAAGCAACTATGAAACCAGTGCAGCGAGGCGTCGGAGGTGAGACACATTGAGATAAGCAGGGACATAAGTCTCCAACCCTGAAACTTCGCGTGGGAGCGGAAGCTCATAGGACCCCACTTCTTCTGTTTCTGGTGCAAGAAGCAGATGATCATTGCGGTCATTGGCTTGGACGCGGGAGGCAACAACACGCAATATTTCAGGGGATATAGGATTCTAAAGAGAGTTTAGTATCACATCCTTGGAGAGAAATGGACGGCGAGTTACCTCGTAGTCTGCGACATAATAATTCGTACACATTCGTTGGATCTGCATAGGACTTAGCATCCAGCAGACGTCGTAAATTATTTCAATATCGGCGGCGGTAGCCTATTCAGCGTTGTCGTTAGCTCGGGATATAATGACAGTGGTTGCGTTAACCTTCTTGAGCTGAAGCAATTTGGTGGCCTGCATCAAATGCTCGAGCTGAAGTGTACCTTCCGGCATGTCATGAGATTTACACCATTCTTCAACGCGGGTGATATTATATTGGATTTGCATCGCTAGAGAGAACCGCGAAAAGGCAAGTGAGCTAGGTATATATGACCTTCGATTGGATACTGACCTCGTTTCCAAGAAGAGAAATTTCGTCGCATTAAAAGGTCGTTGAAACTCGTAACACCAATCAATCTGAGGAGTTCGGTTATGGCCTGGTGCACAACCGATTCTTCCATGTAGTAGCTCTTCAAGCTTTTCCACACTTTGTTGAGGAGATTCAAGATATCATCCATATTGTGTGCTGGTTGGCTGTTGGCATTGAGAATGCGGTTGAACAAGCGTCCACCTCCGTCACTCGTGGTGAACCCTGGCAACGATTGGCTTTCAATCAACGCCGGGATGACCATCTTATGCAACTTCTTTTTTGTTTCTAGCATCCAGGTATGATAGATGTTATACTCCAGGCTATCCAGGTCATGTTTGACCACTGACACGAGTCGCTCGTAATCGTTCCAATCGAATGGACGAACAGCATTTTCTTCACCGGGACCTATTCCTTGGAGCATGTCACTTTCGGCAACACATATAAATGACAACATCTCATGGACGTTGGAAAGCCAGAAGATGCCTGGAATGATTGCATCTTCACTGTTGAAAGACTAACAAAGAACAAGTAGGTAAGATTAGGGTTACGAATTCAGATATCAATGGTACACACCATAACATGTCCTTGAATGGTTTGCATGACATTGGCAAGAAAACGCTCGCTCTCTTGAATGAGACCATATTTCCACATCTCATTTGTGACCAGACTAATGAGATTAGCGGGAAACAGGATCTCTTTTACGGCAGAGGGATTGGTTAAGCTGGGTGCTGGTATCTTTAGACCTCGGATTAGACCATCCAGTACGTCGTCGTCCAGACGCTTAATGTCTTGCATGAGGAAAATCTTCTCCTCCGCCGGGTCATCAATATCTCTAATATCTGATAACCCGTTCCCCCGGAAGCGGAAACTGTCTTCTCCGTTATAAGCAACTGAAACTGCGCGAGGATTGAGGGTCTGGCTCTTTTTGACGTCGAACATGGTATCATCTGCGGAAGTTCGATGGTCTGTAGGGCCAAGATTACACACTCCAGCGGAACTATGCCTTCGTTGATGTTGATGGCGATTGTTGGTTACTGAACTAGTCCCATTTGCGTTGCCACTGCCGCTTACATGCGAGGATGATCCGTTGGCCTCTCCTAGACGTAATGTTGGGGCAAATGTGGGTGAAAGCGGAGGTTCTGGTCGAGCGCCACGAGTAAGGACATTGAAAGCATTGGAGCGATTGAGCTGTTCGCGAAGGCTGCTCACTTCATTCTTGAGGGTCATAATGACAGAGTTGTCCTCCTGATTACGGACAGGGGCTGCCTCGATGGCACGCTGTTGCGTTTCAAGTTGGGCTGCTTGACGAGTAACATCTTCGGTCAATTTGTGTATGATGCCTTCCTTCTCAGCCACTTTTACGAGAGCCTCCTGCAGTTGTTTTTCAATATCAGCTTTTGCTAGAAAAAGCTCGTTTCGCTGGCTGAGTTCTTTTTCAGCTACGATCAGTGACGCCTGAAACGATTTTGAGCGAGCGTCAGACTCCTCGTGACGATTGATCCATTGGTGCAATTGCTGCTCGAGTTCTACAAGTTGCATTTGGAGTTGCTTCTTCTCCGCTGTACGTTGTTGAAGGGTCTGGGTCAACTCCACAACTTTGTTTTCCAGTCTGTAGGATATCTCTTTGAACCGGGAAACTGAACGGGCTTCTGCTTTCAACACCTTCAACTCTTTTCGAGCAAGACGGCGGCGAAGGCAGGACTGTAGATAGATGATGTGCTCGAGATCAGAGCGGAAGGCCCGGCGCGCGAACCTAGTAGACGAACGCATGAGCATTTAATGCAAGGAAATAAATTCTTACTTACATGCCACGGATAAGACTCTGTAGAAGACATGCTGCGCTAAGATTTTTCTCTTCTACATAGAACCTCCGTGCTTGAGCCCCACGAATACCTAAATCCACCTTATCAATCAAGATTGGTGACAAAATGCGGATGTCGTGTCACTTACGGCTTTGAAACAGGATAATCGCCCGCTTGGTATCCAAAAAAAAGTTTTCTTGAAGATACCTCCGAATGCCAGTCTGGAGTCGAATAGCGGATACTTCACGTCGTATCTTTTCTACGACCCTTTTTGCCAAAATACATCGCCACCAAGTCTGTATCTTGATCGTCGCTCGCCGAAGGTTATGGTAGTTTTTTACTGCCATTCGTCTACGCATGTTCTTCTGCACTACAGTAACCAATGTATTCAGTCTATCAGCACGAAGGGACTCTAGTGCAGCGAGCATGCCAGCCCGAAAGAATATTTTTGTAAGGCCACTTTGATACATATCAGAGTCGGCAATTGTCTTCTCCAGGATGGCGGAACAAAGGCGCCTGAGATCCATTGCTTGAATCATAGGTCGCCATTCTGAGGATGGCACAAGCATGTAGTAGCTATAGGATTTTGAGATCATACTGAAAAGTAACATATATCGCAACTAACCGCTCTGCAAACTCTTCATATATCCAACGGGTTGGATATCCAGCGCAGCTGATACGGATGGTTTCAAGAACTCCGCAAGCGCGTAACTGACCAAGAACTTGCTGAGGTTGGAATTCCCACGGTTTCTTCTGTTCATTTGGCTTGATACATCTGATATAGTGGACATTAGTAACGTTGAGTGTGTCCATGAGTTTTATCAACGAAGCCTTGAAGATCGAGCCCTGTGTTGGTTTTTTGTTCGTTGTACCTGGCCGTTTGGGTCCTGTGCCACCACCAGAGTTTTGAGCAACAAATGACTGTCGTCCAGGATCAGGAATGACGGAGGAACGACGTGACCCTGTGCTACCAGATTCCGAGAAGGCGGGTGAAGCAGGATGTGGGCTATCCGGAACCTTCGAAGTGTCTCTTGTCGAATTAAGAGCTGTTTCGAGAACTTCCTTCAGAAAAGGGTTTTTGGTAGCTGCGAGAAGAGACATGTGCTCGTCGGGCACAGTATCTCGATTTTTCTCCAGAAAGCCATCCACTTCATATGTGACGTCTAATGCATAGTGCGCGATCGTGAACGCCGAGTTGCCAAAACGAGGTTTTTTATATATCGTCTTGTAGTCAGATTTGGAAAGGAATTGGTTGTTCAATTTCTGGAGGAAGGAGGCATCACTGCCAGCAGGCAACCGAGACTCTTCATCCAGTAATGCTAGAACTCCAAGCTTTCCTTCAATGACGTTGATGCAAGGTTGATTGTCCGAGAAATTGATAAAAGTCCATTTTATCTCTTCCTTGATGTATTCTTCTTGTTCCAGTTTGAACACGTGCGAGTTGAACTAGTCCATGTATTGAGTGAGATCATTTACGAAAAGAGAGTAAAAAAAGTTTCATACCTCTTGTTGAAGCTTTTCATTGGCGTAATTTATGCTAAACTGTTCGAATGAGTTCTGTGCCAGATCAGTTCAGAACATTCCAGAAAGTATGAACCCAGACTGAACCTTTTGAAAGTGTTCAAACCCGTAGATATCCAATACACCGATGAACATTTCTGCTCTATCAGCTGCATCGCCATTCTCCCCAGCCAAACTTTCATTCACGATTGCCACTAACCACTCGAACAAGCAAGCATAGACGAACTTCGCAACACTGTCACGGACCGCCGTTGCTTGTGCTACATTCAAGGAGGTAATAATCTTCTCAGATCTTGTGACGATCTGCTTCTTCACGGTCCATTTCTTGAATTCGACAAGATTGACGCCCAAGAATCTCGTGGCAAGCAATAAAGCAGAATCATTTTCATCAAGGGATGCTTCGCTGCGAAGTGGTGTGATCTTAGCATTTCCAAGGTGCAGAAGGGCAGCCAGAAGGCGAAATACTGCCCATTGCTTTTCGACACTGATGCCGACAGTGGATAGTGCTTGCTGAGTAGCTCTGAATTCTTCTGCATCATCAATGCCAGCTATCGGGGTTGAAGAGGAACCACCCTGTTTCAAAAAGTGAAATTTGGTGACGTCCGCGTCAAGTCCAAGATCTTTACGTTCTTTGAGAGGAGCCCCAGCGCAAAGTTGATAAAAAATGTGATAATTGCGCTCCGTTAGGGGTTGAAAGACGATACGCGAGCGTTCCAGCAGATATGTTCGAATGCGTGCACCGACGATTCTTTGTTTACCATCGAAGAGTATCTTCAGAAGCCGTTTTGAATTTGATTTGGGGGCAAAAACGATGGACCCACTTGTATATATTTTCCAAATCGAGAAGAATTATCGTTCCTCGTTGTTTTGGCATTACCAAAAGATTCCAAGATGGGATTGGTAGCAAGTATTTGCCGCTCTATTTCGCTGGAGTCATCCAATGAAAATTTCATTTTCGACTTGGAGGTAGAATCGGGGGGATTAACGGAGGCCAAGTACCGCATGATGAATTTTGCCTGCAGTCGGACTTCAGTTACCTTCACTACCGGCAAAAGTAGTTTATGTTTGTACTCACCGACTCTGTTTTCCCGGCGCCACTGGAGAAAAGTCAAGTTGTAGATTAGGTTGCAGGGATAAATCAAACTACCTTTCGCCGGAAACAATGATGGTCTGCCCCATACCCTCTTTTCTCATGGCGGTGTACGCGTCCTCTGCAATTGCAAACAAATGCGGTTCAAGCTCCCCTCTCCGCCTTCCACTATACGCCTGTATAATCTCTGGACCATAAAGAGTGACGCGTTGAAAAGGATTGACAGCGATCAGCACAATCCCATTGTAGGTATAGATGCTGTGTTGGGCATAGCGATTCCGGATTGTGTGCAACACTAGATCGGATGCATACTGAGAAAACGCATGAAAGTAAGAGATGTAACGCGCCTGATGGTTCGTTGAGATGTGAAAGAGTTGCCAAGTCATCCGCAGTTTCGAGAAGGGGTGGGTTGCGTAGCGGAGGAAGGCCTTCTTTACCATCTTTGATATCCTTTCCAGTCGTGCTGATGATAATTTCCTGTAGGGTAAGAAAGGCATAAAGTCTACGAAACCGAGTGAGAGGAAATTGATGGACCTTGCCGCGTTCGTCAATGAAGACGAGCTTGAAGGTATCATCCGGACCTTTTGTGGCAGAGATAACCTCGGCTGATATCCATGCGAGATCTCTGTCTTCGAACCAGACTCGCGTTCCCTTGCTGTATATGTTTTCCGCCATCCTGTGGAGGATGGGGAGTGCCCTTGAGTAAAGTGTGTTGTCACTTGTTGTGACTGTCACATTCCATCCCGAGGGGACCAATGTACTTCTAACATTATTTGCACAAGCTATGTCCCATGCCTTCAGCACAGGCCTATTTTGTTGGGGGCTTTGCCCCCCAAGCCCCCTGATAAGACCCAGCCATGACCTGACTTCATTCACCTCAATATCATCACTCAATGCTGAGTTCTAGCCCCAACCTCACTTTATTTGACTAGGTCTTGATCTTAAGCTTGATTGATTTCATAACTCAATGTTGAGTCCCGGTCTGTAGCACATCTCAGGTCGCTCAATACTACTAATCCTTAGCATTCAGTAAAATTTACCCCTATTCTCCCTGCACCGACTCAATTGTCCTCCAATAACTTTTGTATGCTATATAAAAGAGACTTATTTACTATGCACTTTTGGTAATCCTCCACAGTCACAGGACTTACAATGGTTCCTTGGTAAGATTCTAAACTGGTGTGACCATTAAAATTTATAATGTCTACTAACAAAGAATCTTCTAAATATAACTTCTGCCTTAGGCTTCCCCCTGTGCACAGCATGGGGCAGTTTTAAGGTCTGCCACCAGCAGTGCTTCCCACACTGGTAGGCAAAGCAGGGGTGGTTTGAGTCTTGACAAGTTCCTATAGTGGTGTTTGATGGTAACTGATCTGGTAAAAATCCTTCTTTTCTCGACTAGGTATTATATTTTGGCTGTGTTTCCCACTGGGTCCATGCTAGTCTAGGTTGTCCACATGTGTCAATAGGTATTATCATGAAAGAAGATTGGAGAGTTGTAAGGAGTAAGCAGTGATAGGGAGGCACTAAGGAAGCTTTCAACAAAAGCTCCTGGGAAGTCACCAAGTATCTTGCTAACATCCAAGAGGTCCTTAGCAGCTTCTAATTTGTCAGCAAGAGGTCATGGATGAGGTGTAGGTGTAATGGACCCCCCGTTGCACTTACTTTACCTACCAACAGCTAGTATAGTAGCACATTCTCATGGTAGCATCACCTGATGCTACCTATAAATATAAATTATAGACTTACATAAGGCAGCACCTTACTTCATACTTTGTAGATAGACTATCTATTGGTTTTGTGTTACAGAGTGTGAACTGTAAGCTGTGCAACCCATAATGGAAACATAACATTTTTCTAACACAAAGGGTGGTTATTCATTTGCAAAGTAGAAGCTGAATGTCTGACACAAGAAGTTCACTGCCACTTGTTGCAATCAGAACATTAAAATTTTAATGTTGATAAGACCCAATTGTCACTGAGACCATTACCACCATTGCAGGTTATCTTATCTGATGCAGCACCTGACTCTGACACAGCCCCATCATGTGAAAGCCTAGGCCCAAGACCTAGAACCACCTAGTCAAGACCTTTCTTACCAACAGTTGCTAGTGTCATCACATAGCAACAAAGAGACTTTCTGCCTTTCAAACATTGGACACTCAAAAACACATGACTTTCATTTTCATTTTTCTTGTCTTGCTTAACCAACATACCTGAATGGCATCTACACTTCAGACTTTGATGTGTGGTATGATTTCCTTTATATTTGATAGATATCATGCACTTTTGACATTGTGTACATATCCTTGGAAACCATATTGGCACCTAGCATGCACCCACTGACAGATGCCATTGCTGGCAGCAACTACTTTTATTGCTGACTACTACACTTACAAATTGTATAAATACCCCTTGTACATACCTAGCCAAAACAGAGAATTCATACCCCACAGTACAGCTTTGAAGTCCCTTAACTCTCAGACTTCAGACTTCACCCTCATTTCTTCTCTTCATCATCATTAACAACTTAGCAACAAGCCTTAATGACCTAGCTTTCAATATTAGTATACACCATCTATGGGTGTTGACCTTGTCTCTTTGCATTAGTGATGTTAGCATCTATGGCTAGCAACTAATTTCAAATTCCCTCCCCCAGTAAACCCTAGCAACTTTCTCCCTTCCTTCCAGCAACTCTTCCTCATCACCTTGATGACTATCAGGGGACTGCTCATACTAGACCCTCTGGTTTGTTTCCTCTGTTCCAAGCCTGCCTTTCATTGCCATCCTCCCATCTTCTGGTGACAAATACTTTCAACCAAGGGCTATCCTTTGGTCATATTTTCATGTCCATGCTCCAGCCTGGCTTGTGGTGTAGTGAGAAGTCAAGGTTGGCTAGATAGAGAGACCACCAGGCCTGCCAGCAGCTGAGCTTCTTAGCCATTCAAAAGTACTCAAGGTTCTTGTGATCTGTCCACACTTTGAACTACTGCCACTCCTCAAAAGACTAGATGATAGCTAGCATCTCCTTGTCATGGATTTCATAGTTGTGCTCCACTGCCTTCAGACTCTTGGAGTAGAAGGCCACTGAATGCCATTTTCCATCCTCCTAGGATTGTTGCAACAGAACAGCTCTAGTGGCAAAGTCAGAGCTATTGGCTTCCACCCAGAAGGGGGAGTCATCATCCAAGAAAAGGAGGATGGGTCCAGAGGTGATGGCACACTTGGGATTGTTAAAAGCTGTCTGCTCCAGGAAGCCCCAACTCCAGGTGGCATCCCTTGTGATAAGGTCAAACAGCAGTCAGGCATGATGGGAGAAATCCTGGATGAACCTCCAGTAGAAGTTAGTGAAACCTAGGAAGGCCTGCACTTCCTTCTTGTTCTTGGGCTCTGGCCACTCTACAACACCTGCCACCTTTGCTAAATCTATCTCTGCAGCTTTGTGCAAGATGATCAACCTAAGGTACTCAATCCAGATTTGCTCAAACTCACACTTCTCCAGTTTGAGATAGAGTTGATGAAGGTGGAGACATTCCAAGACAATGCATGTGACCCAGTGGTGCTCCTCCAATGTTTTAGTGTAGATGAGGATGTTGTCAAGGTATATGCACACTGCACCTTCCACTATCAGGTCCCAGAAGATGTCATTCATTATTGTCTGGAAGGTGGCAAGGCTGTTGGTGAGTCCAAAGAACATGATGAGAGGTTCAAATAATTCTTGGTTGGTTTGGAAGGCAGCCTTCCATTTGTCTCCCTTCTGGATGCGTATGTTGTTGTAGCCCCACTAGACATCCATCCAATTTGGTGAAGTACCATGCACCCCAGAAATTGTTGATGAGCTTGGAGATGAGGGGGAGGGAGTAGCAGTTCTTCACAGTCATGGCATTAAAAACCCAGTAGGCCTAGACCAGTCAGAGGGAGCCATCCTTCTTCTTGATAAAGAAAACCAGAGAGGCCATCAGGGATTTGGAGGGGTGGATGCAACTGGAGGCCAGATTCTCCTGTAGAAAGGCATCAAGCTTGTCCTGCTCCTTCAGCACCAGTGGATAGACCTTACAGCTTGCAGGCTTGGAGTCCAGTATTAATTCAATGGCATGGTTCCACTGCTTGTGCTCCAGGAGCAA
>JAGGAV010000069.1:0-45354 GCA_017657295.1 Termitomyces sp. DKA64 | reverse complement strand
TGTTGTCTATCCAGAAATTCTGAATGGTTTACAAATGTAAGTTTCACTTTAGATAAAACAACATCTATTACTAACTTTCATATATTTTAGTGCAAGATAAATAGTGATTGGACTTGACCAAAAATTCTGAATGATTGACAAATGTAAGTTTGACTTGAGATAAAATAACTTCCATGACTAACTTTTATATATTTGAGGATGTAATATAGTTTGTGTAGTATAGAGAAACTCTTATTAGAATTGGATATGTTAGTAATCTCTATATAATGGGACAAAAAAATTCTGAATGATTGACAAATGTAAGTTTGACTTGAGATAAAATAACATCCATGACTAACTTTTATATATTTCAGCATGTAATATAGTTTGTGTAGTATAAAGAAAGTCTTATTAGAATTGGATATGTTAGAGCTGGGACTAAGCATCAAGCTTTGAAATCAAGGCTCTAACTAAGTGCAGCAAGACTGGAGCTGGGACTAAGCATTGAGTTTTGAACACAAAGCCCTAACTGAGCACAGCAAAGTTGGGGCTGGGATTAAGCATTGAGTTTTGAACACAAAGCCCTAACTGAGTGCAGCAAAGTTGGGGCTGGGATTAAGCATTGAGTTGGATGTCAAAGCCCTAACTGAGTGCAGCAAAGTTGGGGCTGGGTCTCAGTCAGGGGTTTGGGGGCAAAGCCCCCAATGAGGTAGACCTGTGCCTTTGGCACAGGGCATACCTCATAATGTAGACAAAAAGAGGTGAACATTCTCATGTTGCCAACAAATCATAATCATGTGATCATTGCATCATGTCCAAAATAGAAAAACACTAAGGAAAGTGCATACTCAGATGATAAGGATGAATCAAACTCTGCTATTGATAAAAAAACCAATGCCAATATTAGGCAGATGCTATACCAATTGTTCCGTTGTTACTCTTTTAAACTGAATTAGTCCCTCAATGTTGTCATTTTGTTGGTAGCCATTGCCAAAGCTCATTGACTTTGTTGCTGCAATTATATTTGATGCAAATACATTTCAAATTTTTATCAGGTTTATGGGTTTGTTGTTGGAACTCATTGTCACACTGTCAAGTGCAGATCACAATGACACAATGAACTTGACCCTGTGGCACAATGAATGCAGCTATGCCTCTTTGACCAACAATGTTTCATTGTCTCCTCAAACTTGCATATATATACCAGTGCTCAATAGACAGCATCCTCAGTCAATTATATTTGACTGAGGGTGAGTGACCATGTTGCATATTGTAGACTGACATGATACATAAGTTGATATCTTCACTATATCAACAGGGCATCCCCTACTAAGATTCTAACAATGGTACGGTCCTAATCTACATCACCTCTGACTTGTCCCCTATCTGATGTTGTTTATTACAATTGACAGCACAGAGGAGGTTTCCACATCTGTAGCTCTGGCATTTGAAACAGATAGTTTTTTCTTTAGTATTCTGCAAAAGAATGACCACCACTGCTTGTGCTAGAAGATGTATTTGATGGTAAAAGTGTGAAGGAAACCTGTTATGCTATTTTTTGGTCAGTTTTCTGTCATGGAAAAAGTCCTTTTCCATTATCTGATGCCTTTTCCCCCCTGAAATAGGTACACTGGAAAATGACATAAAAGGTTTGATTGTCACTATTTTCAGAGGAAACATTATTGCCTGCCAGCAGTGAATGAAGTATGTGTCAGGTTTACACAATAGCTACTCAGACTATGTTCATGAGTTTTGCGCATCAATCTAATGAGGGGGAGCTTGAAGATTGCCAGCCAGACACTTTCAAATATGTTCATGAGTTCTGTGCATCAATCAATGCCATACCATATTTGAGGGGGTGCTTGAAAGATTGCCAACCAGACACTTCATTGTAGTGATGACCTGAGTTGCCCTTGGTCAATGATCACTTCTACACCTACAAGAGATTCTAAATTTTGAACAGTCTGATATACTGCCCTTGAGATGATGTTGGATGACAGAAGCTGGAGGTGCTTGAGGGAGATCTACAAGGACATGTTTTGCATAGCAATATTTGAATGGACTTGATTGTTTAAGTTTTATTGGGCAAGACAACAGGGTGTGGTGTGGTATCCTAATATGTGCACTGGCTCTGAACCCGGGCATTCTGCAGATGCATATGGTCACCAGCTCATCAGCATTGAGCATGATGATTGATCTAGATTCCATGTGAAATTGGAATATTGACAATAGCATAACATGTTTCTCTTCCAATATTTCCAAAAGAAAGATAATCGGTTGTAGCAGTGTCGGTGGCTGGAATCACATAGCATTCTGGGTTTCATTGATCAAGTATAAACTGGAAAAATTTGTTGGGACCAGCTTGGGATAAACAGCCCCCAAACGGTTCATTTTTGAGAGATGCACTCCGATGGCTCATCTATAACGTGAACCGGCGCTTTTTTGCGAGCCAAAAGTCTATTCGCCTTTGTGTGTCTCATGGCGCGCCAAGTTTCAACTATTATGTGCTCGGTCATCCTTACAAAAGCCCAAATGCAGGAGGTTATGAATCTTTTAAGTATTTTCCGTCAGCTTGCGTGACGGCTCTTGCTCGATCGCAGAGCATCAGGATGTGTCAAGAACATATATTGATTCTTGTCTCTGGGGTGATCTCTTTCGACGTATATTCTGGGAGCTAACTGTTGACTACCGGTTGAAGTTTTTTTTTTTTTTTTCACTAGACGAACCCGAGATCTGTATTAGAAGCTCGGTCCTTTCAGAACCCATGACTAATATCGCAGATCTATTGACTGATGCGGTCCCACAGATGGATGAACCTCACCACTTGAGAGCCGCGGGTCACTCATATCTTTAGCAACCACATGTTGGATCCGAACTTGAACCCAGTCGAAATATGGATCCCTCACAAGTCTTCACAAGTCATGGCTTATCACAGCGGCAACCGACTAACGACTAACAGCAATGCACGTTGGCTCCCTAGTATATAGGGCTTCTAGACTTTGTGCGACGTCTTCAAGTCTGTATGCAGAAACCGCAGGAGCCCTCCGATAACTCGGTAATGAACGTTGGCATCGTGAATGCTACTTCCAATTCATTTCTGGCAGTACTTCCGAGCCGGTAAGCCGCTTCGGCTGATGTCCTCGTGGCGGCTTACACATGCGTATATGGATTCCAGAGAATCTAACCTATAAACGAGCGTGCATTTTGCGCATCCACATATCCGATTCGAAATCCCGGCGGAGATCAGTCTGTGGGACATGTCGTGGGACTGACACCATCCGGGCCGTGATGAGTAAATTTCAGCAGCCGGCGCCATGGAGTCGAGGGGCCAGGGATGATGAGGGATGTAGATTGTTTGTGGCAGATATATAAGAAGGTGGAGGAACAAGAGAGACAAAAAGTCGAGCCGAGCTTCTTTATTTGGCAAGAGTATAATAGGCGCGAATAATCAACGGCAAGGAACAGGTTGCACTGTGATCAGTCCAATCCTGGCCCAGCCCCTCATCTCTCTCGTCCTTGAGCGGACAACATCCCTCGGACAGCAGAAATGGCCCATACGCAGACTATGAGCCCTCAACAACACTTTCGCGACGTTCAAGCCTCCACATCACCCCCCATGCAGCGTCGACACTCCAAGATGCGTTTCGTCGCTGAGCTTTCCCAGTGTCTCTTCGATTTTGTGATCCAGCTCCTTCCTACACCAGAGGAGATGGCCGTCAAGGAGGACGTCAGAAAGCTCCTCGAGCGACTTATCCGCACAATCGAGCCAGACAGTCGCTTGCTGTCCTTTGGCAGTACGGCCAACGGCTTCAGTCTGCGTAATTCCGGCAAGTCAAACGTCTACGGATCTCAGAGGACCTCTTAATCATCCTCCTTGACAGACATGGACCTGTGCTGCCTAATAGATTCCAAGGAACGCCTAGCCGCGACCGATTTGGTAACTATGCTGGGCGACCTCCTCGAGCGTGGTACGTATATCAGTGGTTGCTCTTCCTCATCCATACTCATGTCTTGCGCTTCAGAGACCAAGTTTTACGTCAAGCCCCTCCCCCATGCACGTATACCCATAGTGAAACTCTCCCTGAACCCATCACCGGGGCTTCCATTGGGTATCGCCTGCGATATCGGCTTCGAAAATAGACTTGCATTAGAAAATACGCGTCTCTTAATGTGCTATGCCATGATTGACCCGACTCGTGTTCGGACATTGGTCCTGTTTCGTAGGTTGTCCTTCGAACTCGTGTCTGAACTCGGTCGCTGAGATTTTCCCGTCCAGTCAAAGTGTGGAGTAAACGGAGGTGCGACCCCCATCTCACGACATCCAATGCCTCTGACCTAATCTGTTCATCAGAAAAATTAACTCTCCATTCAAGGGAACCCTCTCATCTTATGGTTATGTGCTACTTGTAATATATTTCCTTGTCCACGTCAAAAATCCACCAGTACTTCCCAATCTTCAACAAATGCCTCCATTGCGTCCGATATCAACAGTGCGTCCTCTACATTTCAACATTTCACCAATATCTCACGTCCTCCATAGGAAGATACCCATATTAACGGGTATAACACCTGGTTTTTTGACGACATCGAGCTCTTGAGACAACGGTGGCATTCCGACAATACGGAAACTGTGGCTGAATTGTAGGTGTCAATGATCTTCAACAGCTCTGATGAAAGTTGACGATATGCTGTCACTTAAGGTTAATCGATTTCTTCCGATACTATTCGCGTGATTTTCCCTACAACACTGGTGTTGCATCTATTCGGGCGGGTCTCCTGAAGAAGGAGTCAAAGGGGTGGCAAAATGACGTACGTACTTCCTTATTAGATAATTTCTGACTTACGCTGCCCTCAGTTATCAGGTAGCCGATATAACGATACTAGGGAACGGAATAGGTTTTGCGTAGAGGTGTGGACTATCGCAACTCAGAAAGTCTTCTGGATGTTGACCTCATCCTCAGGATCCTTTTGAAACTGATTTCAACGTTGCGCGCTGTGTGACCAGGGATGGTCTTTACACTGTGATTACGCGGCTTCCTGCTCGATTGGATTACAGACTGAATCTCTAATCCTAGATACGCGGCGAGTTTATGCGTGCCTCTCGTATACTAGCTACGCGGCCAGAGCGCGCTATTACCGCCTTGGCGGAGCTTTGTGAAGAACGCAAGGATGAAGATCTTGTTTCCGCTCCACCTCATGTGGCCTCTCGCTCTTCCTTGCCCCCGCAGACACCATACACTGTCGGAGGGCAATCTATGAGGCCCAAAGGCGCACCTCCACCAGAACGATTATCCCCACCGACTAAATTTTTCGAACCTGGGCCTAGACATGCTGTCTCAATCCGTCCACCACCAACTGAGCGGATGCCTGAACATATGGCTCCAAGACGGAGTAAATGGACGAGCCCGCCTTCTGCTGAGGCGCCTTCGGCAGATCACACTTTGTTTGAGAGCCAGCTAGGCAAAGGTTTAGAGCTGGCTACGTCTTCAACCGATGCGCGGGAGAAGGAATCCTCTTATTCGTCCTCTAGTGAATTCTTGACGGACGAGGAGAATCGCTCGGATGCTGCCGAGTCAGATGATGTGACTTCGGTACGTTCGTACACTGAGGGGTCTACCATGAATGGGTCTGGGGCACAACGCCGGCCATCGTGGCACGCACGTGATACTGCGATTCGAATACCTCAGTCCACCATGGGAAACCAGTCTAGTGGTCGAACTCGTTATCATCGCCCGACTGATGTGTCTCCAGCCTCTACATTCCGGCATTCTCCCCTAGTTCCCCAAGGTTTGCCAATACCTTCTCTGTCCCGGCCCGAAAGCTCAAAACGATCTGTAGGGGGCTCACCGCGCCTAGGCCGCGGCCAATCGTGGCCTACGTCCGGCACCCCTATCGGCATCTCTGTCCCATTACCTCCATCCCCTGACTCTCCCATGGAACGACCCCCGAGTTTTGTCGAGCCTTCAACTGTGTTTTATCAAACGACTATTCCGCGCTCGCCGCGGCCGAACGTCTTATACCCTGGATCACATTTGGCCCTCCTATCCCAATATCATACGCTACCCAACGTAATCCCGAATGATATTTTCCCACCCAATATGCCACCATCGATAGTATCCTTGAATCCACGTGGCTATGTAGGCCTAACGTCTGATGGACGGTTTGGCCCCGAGACGCCAACACCTGCCATGTACTCGTATCCGCAAGTCCACCCATCAGTATCAACCACCAACGGCGCCACGCCTACTCCATCGCTTAATGGTGAATGCTCACCATTACCACCACCACCTCCTCCCCTAGAACCGTCCGCTTCATTTTCATTCACACCTTCACCGACCGTGCGTCGCATGCCAAAGACTATTCTGCGATTACGGTCAAAGTCTCGATCCCCACCGCCGCCGTCCGGCCAGCTCAGAAAGTCCATCTCTCCGTCGATGCAGAAAGACGACGGGTCGCGGTCGCCGCACCCCTCGTCGGCAATGTCGGATGACAGTTCGCCGGCGCCTTCGTCGGCGGGGTATGCTGCGTCACTCTCGCGGTCACCGTCTCCACGCTCGCCGCCGCCGCCGCCGCCGACTGCTGTGCCTTTGCAGTTTAGGCCAAGGAGGATTGGAAAGGAGAAAGGGAGGAGAGAGAAAGAAGATGCAGATGCGCACCTGAACTCGAATTCGAACTCTGCGACTGAGACTGAGACTGCGAAGGTTCTCAATGACTCTTTGTCCGAGCCAGTACAGAAGATGCCAGTGTCTCCTGCTTCGGAAAGTCAAGCTCAAGATGAAGCGAAGGCTTTGGAGGTTGAGCCTGAGACTACGAACGGGAAGAGCTAAATTGATCCTTCGGTGGTGTTGACTCTTGTACATTTGGCTAATGCGACGCAGCGGGCTCACTATCACGGCGCGCACCAAACACTGAGAGTTCCCTTCTGCATTTCGCCATTTCGCCACCAACCGACACACACCAATGCTCACGCTTGTGGCTCGATGCCACTCAGTTTTACAGTCTTCTTAAGCACTTGCAATGTAATATGTGCCCCAAAGCGATGTGTATAATATTCATTGGTGGCTTTCTCCGCTATCAGGACTGGGTTTTGCGCCAACACCACCATACCCACGCAGCACCCAGCGTGTATGCTTGCCTACGGGTCTGGTTCCTTCTTGTTATTAGACTGACTTCGTATCATACGCACTCTACTTTGCTCAACGCGTACCCATCTATTCGCCCCGTTCCGTCACGCCCCCACACGCACTATATCCATCGATCCTTCACTCATATCCCTATCGCTATCCCCTACAAAGCTTTGTTCATCTATCTCGGGATACACACTATCTTCGCCCCATCCACTCCCCATCCACTCCATCCATCCACTCCACCTATTCACTCCACCCATCCATACACGTCAATTCCAAAACCATCATCATCGTCACCGTCCGTCCATTCATTCATTCATTCATCCATCCATCCGTCAACTCTCGGGTCTGCACATTTCTACATTTGGTTTCCTCTGTGTTTTGTGTTAACATAGTGTACCCTTAGCTACTGACTCGTATCATTCTTTCTCAAGCTCGGAGCCTGACCATGACATGACCCCTCGGTTTCTTCTGGATTCCCCTCGGACGCTGATGTTGATGCTGTGCTAGTACTTCAATTTCTGGTGACTATGCCTGGCTTTGTATATATAAAAAAAGACGTGTCTATATTGTGTATTCGTACGCTCTTTACGAGGCTGAAAATAGGGTTTGTCCGTAAGGCTTAACAATTAATCAAGCGATTGAATCTACCAATCCGCAATATAAAAATTATTGCCCTTCGAGGTCTCAGGAGCATTGGATGTCTAGTAGGTAAATACTATGAGTAATCCTCCGCAGAATCCATGCGCTTCTTTTTGAACAAGTACACGTGAATTTGATGTAGAGCCTGGGATTGGTGGAAGCGGAGACTGCGGAGGCAAGAGGGTTTGTTGGGAGTGTTGTGAGAGACTCTCCGCTGTGGCGGCGGCGTCGGGTACTTCCCGGTTAATTAACGTTTCTAATATTTTTTTATTTTATTTTTCCACTTTCCTTTCTCTCTCAGCCCGATCTAGCCGATCGGACTGTATAGCTGGTTCAGCCACCGTAGTTCTCTTGTGGCGATACACTATGTTATTCCCGCAGTTCTTTACCAAAGACTGAGGGTACGTTACTTCGATTACTTATCAACCTCACTCATTACTTACTCTGTAGATTAATATCTATTTCGTACTACAGGTCAAATACATGCAGTTCTTTACCAAAGACTGAGGATTAATATCTATTTTGTACTACAGGTTATAGGCCCCAAAAGTGCTCACTTACACTCACACAACACCACACACTAAAATGACATGGCTACTATGACATCCAGGGGAAACAGTAACCTCCCTACATTCCCAGAAGAATTTTTATTTGATGGGACAAATTACATCATGTTTAGAGACCGAGTCCTTCTGGCAGCAAAACCCCCAGAACTTACTGTGATCCCTTGTCAGGCACCTTTGGTTAACTCCAGATGCCTGTACAGCCATTCCCATGCCTCCACTGCCCACTGATGCACTGCACCAAGCAGTGGGGATCCTTAGACCTGTTCTCTTTGGATTCCCCTTTGCTAGGTAATTAGTTACTGTTGTATTGTTGATTACTGTTTCTAATATACTTTGGATTCCCCTCTGCTAGCTGCATGATTTAGCCATTGCTCCTGGAGGTTGCCCTTACAGTATTGGGATTACCTGGGTCTTCAGTGGGGGTTGGGAGAGTGATGGGGCCTACCGTGGGAAGTGCCAGAATTTGCTGGAGAAGCATCAGGGTCTGCTATGGCAGGCACTGGGGGTTGGTGGAGGTTGAAGGAGTTTGAGGGGGTCTGGTATGTTAGAATCCAATGTGATGATGTGATGAGGCAAAAAAAGGGGATGCCACAAACCAATGTCAGGGCCACAGTGGCCACAGGCCATGCTTTGTCTACACTCACTATATATACAAGGACTGCATATAGAGTACCCTCAGTTATGTTACAGGTTCTGAGGGTACAATGCTTATATTTCATACATATGGACATTCACTAACATACTGTACCTAGATTCATACTTACATGTCTATTCATAGGTACAGACAATAAAGTTACATTACACATTCTGAGGATTCATACTTACATGTCTATTCACAGGTGTCTGTCATGCCAAGTATACTTGCTGCTGCCTGTCTGGATTCCAACAGGTCATGGGCTTTTTTTGAACAGGCTACTCATCATAGTATTGCTGCTTGTTGGAATCCTCTTTGTTCCTTCAGGAACACCAATCATACTGGACTCCTCTGTTTGGAACTGCCCTCCCCTGTTGGGAATTGTCCCTGCCTGGATTTAGAAACACCCTTATTGTTTGTGGGTGATAACAAACTTGTAACTGTTTCTGCCAACCTGTACCCTGTCTACATCTATTAACCCAAGAATGTCTACTGAACATGCTAATCCATCCATCTGCACTATTTCTGTCCATGGTGCACAGTGGAAACAGGACAAGTTTGCCCAAAGTTCACCCACCTCAGACTTCAGTAGATGATCAAAGGCACTCACAATCCACTTATTGCTCCTGGGTTTAAAATTCTATGTCTCCTCAACCCTCATCACCTGCCCTAGTGCCAGCACCAAACTAGTCACATATCAGAACTGGGTCACTAATGACAATCTTGCACATGCAATTATCCTCACAGTGCTTGACAAATTTGAATACAAGGGCCTGGATAACACTGAGACTGCTGCAAGTCTATACAGCAGGGTCAAGACAAGGGCTGAAGGCAAAGGCTCAGTTCAAATGGTCACACTGATCCAGGAGGTCTTAAAGATTCAGTGTTTCCCCAACAAACCACTGACCACAATGGCAAAGAAGATCTGTGATACTGTCCATCACATCTTTGCCATCAAGACACTCAATGAAGACCTATTCAAGCATGTCATACTCTTGCACAGCTTAAGCAGCCCACAGTATGAACCCATCCAAGCCCAAGTTTCCAGGGGGCTTGCCAATGCCACAAAGGGCACACCCTACACCTCCAACAACATTCATAAGCTGATGGAAATCATACAGAGCCTGACAATGCTGAAGGCCTTGGACTCCACCCTATCTACTGACACTGCATTGGCAGCAACAATGAGGGGTTGTTGGAGATCACAGAAGCCCTGGCTCCCTGGACACACACATCATGCAGGTGTGAAGTGCTGCACAACATGTGCCACATGTGGACAACCATGTGGCAGGCATGAGGCACTCTATTGTGCACATCAAGGAGGCACAATGGAGAAGCAAGGCTTCAATGCTGCCTGTAATGCCACAGCATGAACAGGGGGCACTACTACCTCTCAGTCAGCAAAGGGTAAAGGCACTAGTGGAGCTGCAGGTACCACAGATGGAGCAAAGGTTTATGCACAGCTTACTGGACCAAAAGGTCTATCTTGTGGAAGAAGGGGATCTTGGGAAACTTCAGACTTTAAGCAGTGGTACCACTTCTGGAACTGATTTTGCAGGACTTGCAACTGACCAAATAGAGGGTGGCTCCCACAATGCCAATGACAATGAGTGGCAGGGCTGGATGGCAATCCTTGAGGAGGAGGATGAGCCAAAAGCATCTGTCAACTGGTATGAGCACATGACCAATGACAAACACAAAACTGCAACAATTGCACCACTCAATCAAAATTGCAACACAGCACTCACTGCTGCCTCTGAACACCCATTCTATGTTGACTTGGGGGTGACAGTCCACATCTCCCCTTGTCAATCCAACTTCATAATGCTTCAACCCATCACCTCTAAAGCCATAAAAGGAGTTGGTGGATCTGCAATATCAGCCCATGGCATTGGTAACATATGGCTATGCACTGCAGAAGGAAATCATCTCCCCCTTCAAGATGCACTATATGTCCCCAACTCCACTGTCCACCTCATCTCTGTAAGCCACAACTCCCTCAACCATGACACATGCTTGTCATTTGATCACAAAGGTGTTGAAATCATTGATCTCAAGTCCAGGAAAACCATTGCCAAAGGACCCTTGTTAAAAGGGAAAAGGCTGTACACTATGGACCTATCAGATGCAGTTGTTGAACATGCCTTCACAACTCACCAAGCAGCTAACCTCAAGGCCTGGCACTGCCAACTCAGGCATGCAAACTACCAGGCAATCATGCAACTGGCCTGTGACCACAGAATGAAAGGTGTGCCTGACCCTCTCCATCACCTGCCTCCAAAGTGTGACTCTTGTATCCTCAGGAAACAGACAAGGACACCAGCACCAAAACTAAGAGAGCAGGGGCAGAGGGCAACACATAAACTAGAGATTATGTGGGCAGACTTGATGGGTCCTGTAAATGTGCAGTTGAGGTCAGGAAACCATTACATACTAGATGTAGTGGACAACTACACCAATATGGCCTGGTCTATCCCCCTAAAGAATAAGAGCAAAGCTTTTCCTATGTTACAGGCTTGGGAAAGAGCATGTGAAACTGAGACTGGGCTGAGAATCAGCAAGTATTGCACCAGCTTTGATGGTGAACTGAAGAGTGATGAGATGAAAGGGTGGCTTGAGACTTAAGGGATAACAGATGAATGCAGCACATCATACACATCTGCACAGATTGGGAGAGTCAAATGGATGCACAGGACACTCATGGGCAAGGTGAGAACCATGAGGATTGATGCAAATTGTCTGGAATACCTCTGGGATGAGTTTTATTTGACTGCCATGCACCTTCATGCCAAGATCCCAACCAAGTCTCTGAATGGGAAGACTCCTCATGAAAAATGGTATGGTCAAGGGCCAAACTACTCCTATATGCAAGAGATTAGCTGTCAAGCATTTGTGTTCATACCTACTCACAATCCAAAGGTCAGACCCAGATCTATAGAATGCATCCTGATAGGGTATGGACAAAATTTGAAGACCTACAGATGCTGGGACAAGGTAAACAAAACAATCTATCAACCCCACCATGTCAAGTTCATAGAATGCCATGAAACACACCATGTCCATACCCAATCAACCATGTCCCCAGTCCCAACTCTAGATTCCCTTGACAAATCAGCCTCATTGACACCAAGCAAGGTTTGACAATGAACTTGGAGAATTCAAATTCATCAACCCTGATTCAATGCTGACATCAGACCATGACAACCACAAAACATGACCAGACTCAGATGCCAAACAGCAAGGACCTCAGAGATCAACTCACATATGACAACTGACTGAGAAAGCAGCAATGGAAGGACAACTGCAGACAAGACTTGAGAAGACAATGGAGGAAGTCAGAGAGAGCAGAAGAAGGGTGAGAGAACACAGGACCAAAAGGAACAAGACAGAAATGCCAATAACTCAAACCACCATCAACTTACAGCTACAAGTATGAACTAAGGAACAAGTGCCCACAGACCACACACAAGCACCCACACCCACAAACATTGACCCCAACTTCAATCATGACCAAATGTTAGTGGCAGTCTTGCAGTTTGGCAATCTCAAGCCATTAGAAATAGGGATGGAGGAGTAACCAAAGACATGGAAGGAAGTGCAGAATGGGCCAGACACAGCAAAGTGGGAGACAGCATACAAGGAGGAGATCAAATCACTGAAGGACATGGGTGTTTACCACCTCATACCTCAATCAGCCATTCCAAAAGGACAGAAGGTTTGAAAAGGGAGACCCATGTTCAAAATTAAGAGAGATGAACATGGGAATGCAGTCAGGTACAAGGTGCACCTTGTCTTTAAAGACTATGAGCAGGTGTATGGAAAAACTCTACAACAAAACCACTTCACCAACTGCACACATGGAATTGTGGTGCATCCTCTTACACATAGTGGTGGCAGAAGGATGGGACATGACCCAAATTGATGTCAAGACACCATTCCTATATGGCATACTCCCAGAGGAAGAAGTGCAATACATGGAACAACCAGAAGGGTTCAAGGAATAAGGAAAAGAAGACTGGGTGTGCAAGCTGGTACAGGGACTCTATGGGATGAAGCAGGCTGGGAGCATATGGAACAAAACTTTAAATGAGCAGATGATAGCATTGGGGTTCACCAAATTGGCATGCGAGTCATGCATTTATGATAGGAAGATGTTATTGGGTATGGTCATTGCTGCAGTCCATGTTGACAATTTTCTATCCATAGCCAGTTCAAAGGATGAGAACAATTGCTTCAAGGCCCAGATGTGTGGGACCTGGACCATATACAATCTGGGCACTCCCCATTACATCTTAGCTGTGTCTGTTGAATGGGATCGAACAAAACAAACAGTTGCACTATCTCAGACAAACTTCATTGACCGCATCATCCTACAATTTACACAGAAGGAAGCCCACCCCATCTCCCTCCCTATGGAACCAGGCCTGAAGCTCAGACAACCAAACAGAGACATCCAGACACAGGAGGAGAAGTGTGCCATTGTGAAACTACTCTACAGATCACTAGTTGACTGCCCCCTTTACATTGCCATCACCACTTGCCCCAATATCACATACACTGTCCAACAGCTATCCCAATTCCTTGATAACTACAATAGAACTCACTGGAATGCCGGCATCTGCCTCCTGTGGTACTTAAAAGGCACACAAGACCTGAAACTACACCTTGGTGGCCCATCAGTAGTACCACAAGGATTCACTGACACTGACTGGGTGAGTTGTCTGGACACAAGGCAAAGTACTGGCAGCTACACATGGTCACTTGGAACAGGTGCCATATCCTGGGCAGTTTGCAAGCAGAAGACCATAGCCACCTCATCTTGTGAAGCAGAATACATGGCTGTGTATGAGTCTATGCAGGAATGTATCTGGCTCAGGATGCTGCCAAAAGGGATTGGCTGGGACTTCACTTCTACAGTGACCACTCTCTTCTGTGATAACAAGTTGGCTATCACCCTATCTGAGGACCCTACAGCTCATGCGCAAGTGAAACACTTCAACATCAAATACCATTTTATTTGTGAGCACACACAGATGGGCAAAATTGTCATGAAATATGTAAATACCAAGGACAACGTGGCCAATATGTTTACAAAAGCCCTACCCCAACCATTATTCCTGCATCTGTGACAGATACTAGGTGTTGCCTAACTATGATTCCATGCAAGGAGGAGTGACTTGGTTTGTGGCAAGGAGGAGTGTTAGAATCCAATGTGATGATGTGACGAGGCAAAAAAAGGGGATGCCACGAACTGATGTCAGGGCCACAGTGGCCACAGGCCATGCTTTGTCTACACTCACTATATATACAAGGACTGCATATAGAGTACCCTCAGTTATGTTACAGGTTCTGAGGGTACAATGCTTATATTTCATACATATGGACATTCACTAACATACTGTACCTAGATTCATACTTACATGTCTATTCATAGGTGCAGACAATAAAGTTACATTACACATTCTGAGGATTCATACTTACGTGTCTATTCATAGGTGTCTGTCACACCAAGTATACTTGCTGCTGCCTGTCTGGATTCCAACATGGTATGTGCTCCAGGCTGTTGGGGTTAGTTGGGGTGAGGTCCAGGAGTCTGGAGATGGGTTGTGACACTACCTTTCCATGTGACAGATACAGGTGACTACATCAGCAAGTTTGCTATGAGTCAGACTCCCTTATTGCTTTTGCCACCACCATCATCATGGTTAACAACAAGGTTGAATATTTTAGTGGTCACACTTGAATATGATCACTTGAACAATTCTATAACACATGCATTAATGCTTCATTGCTCACCCCTATGCTTCAGAGCTTTAGTTCATTGCTCTCTGTCCCTCTCTGTCCTCTTTGTTGCTCAACTTGGCAGATTTGCTACTGACATCTTAATGCCTACATTCTGCTAAGGAAGTACCACTTGAGGGTATTGTTCATCCCCATTGTTTCTAAACAGTTGCTAGCATCTGTGGCTAGCACCTCTGCTGTGCTAACAACCTTACCCTCTTTTCATAGACCTTTGACTTGTTCTAGGTTTACCCAAATGGTCTTCCTTTCCCTAGCACCATCAAGAGCACTTTTTCCTGTCCTTGCTTTATTGTTGTTAGCAACTTCAAGGTACTTAGCAGTTACCTGCTATTCAGGTCTCTTGGCCACTTGTTATCCATACTTTTCTCCTGTTGCTAGTTGCTAGCAGTTGTCACCAGCATCTTAGCAATTTGTCTGCAACTTATTGCACTAGCCCTCTGTGAATGATTGTGACTCACCCCCAAATATGCATAAAGTCCTTCAGGCAGCAATACCCTATCTAGCTGTCTTTGTTGTTTCTTCTACCCAGCAGCGAGGTGACATATGATGTCATCAGCAGTTGAGGTGAGTGCCACACTCCAGCTGCTGGAGCAGTAGATGATCAAGAAGGTATGGCAGAAGAAGTTGAAGATGCATAATAAAAAAGATTTGACTGTAACGATTGCACTGATGAAGCAAATTCTCTGAAAATCCAATTGAGTTGTTAACAAAAGAGGTTGAAGAAACTCACAAAAGTCTGGCATGTTCAAGCCATGAACAATTATAATTTCGACATAAAGTATTTATGTTGTATTGGGTGATTGATCTACTTGCAACATCAGTCATAAGATAAAATTTGAACAAAGAAATCTGCAGGTTGGTAGCCTGGACAAAGTCCTGGTATTCCTCCTTTGGGAGGAAATCAGCTCAGGTGCTGCTGGATGGTCCAAATATGCATGGCTACACCAGCATACACCATGCTATAATATAGTATACTCAAGTACCTTGAAATTGAAATTGATGTGAAATCAAACATCAAATGACAGGAGTCATGTGCTACTCAAATCAAAGTTGAAAACAACGATCAAATCAGGATTCAAATCAATGGGAATTTTGCCCAATGAGGCCCCCTCATAGAAATAGAAACACTGGGTCGTACGTGCAACGCATATCTCGTGAAAACTACGGACGTAGTATGCATTCCTCCTTTGCTCGTGTTTGGTGTATCATTGGATATAGAATTCATACTAACAAGCATGCATTTCGACGACCGTCAATATATTTTCAAAAGGCATACTATGGTGACCATCATTTCACCTGTCGTTTACATTGATCTGGGCGGCATAGTATGGTATTACGATGGCTTGAACACGGGAACGATTATGCTGAACGAAGGAAACTTCAAAACGGAATAGATTTGCATGCGTGCAAGGGGAGGGTAGCAAGCGTACACGTGGATCAACCTACTTATATGATTGTCAGTTATGGCACCAATAACTTAACAATCATTTAAGCAGACACTCAGTCTTCATATCATGCCTTCCCTTGTGTACCCACATAAGCGATGCGAAAATTTATCGACATCGGAATCCTTGTGATGCCGCGCAGAGTGGACCGCATCCACAACCAATGTGTATGCTGATCTCTCTACGTGTATGCCGATCTCTACGTGTATGCCGATCTCTACGTGTATGCCAATCTCACGTGTATGCCGATCTCTCTACATGTATGCCAATCTCTCTACGTGTATGCCGATCTCTCGAGATCGCGGAAGCGCCGTGCTCGTCAGCGGCCCATACCCAACAGTCGCTTGCCGCAGCCGATAAGATTCCTCACGTGAGACCAACATACAGAATTCGAAAGGGCAGCAAGTCATGTTCTTTTTTGTAGTATTTTCCGCGTCTTTTTTTCTGATTCTACCAATTTTATAAGCCTCATGATCACCTCTCATGTGACATGCTATCGTTTTGTTGTGGCACGCGCAAGTTCACTAGATAAGCAGGGTCGGTGAAAGCAGATGTGGCCAAGGAAGCGAACAAAACACACCTGAATGCCAATTCAATGCAATGCTTGATCTCTTTGTAGCTGACTATCAAGCACGACTGCTCGTCTCGAGCAATAAGCATGATCTTCTCATCCGTACCAGCATCCAGCTGAAAAGGAGTGTGACATAGAAAACAGCATATAGAACGGATGCAATGGATCAAACCTTGTTCAAGCAAGTCAAGACATGAGATAAGTTGACCACAGGATTACCACGCTCGTCGACCTGATGGAAAACATAGTCACGGAAGAGCTTGATAATGTAACGGTCGCCCGTTTCTGACCACCGTGGTTCACGAGCAAATCTGCGAGAGCAATATTAACGATGGAGCCATGGGATATCGCAACAGCCATACTCGGGTCGCTCATTGATGAAGCCAAACTTGCAGAGCAAGCGTACGAGTCGGGCGTTCTCCAACTCACTCTGAAGTTCGCTTTCTAGCCGATCATTACCGCTATCCAAGGCATGAGTACGAGGAATCCGAGAGAAGGACTGGTCGAATAACGTACTCGAGAGCATCTTCCATCTCCGAAATAACTCTTGCGTTGATCTTGTCGAGGAACATGTTGATAGTCTGCATTTTCGGGGCACAGTGAGCGCTTTCTTGTACTCCAAGGAGAACCCCACTCACCCGAATGGGTGTCACCCTGCTGGTAAACCACAGAACGGCATCCTTCAATTCCGCGCTATAGTTTCGGCCAACAAATTCCAAGCTTTTCTGGTAGTTTTGTCCACTTGTCGCGGTGATATTGTTGCAGCACAACGAAAAGATGAGACGTCCAAACATGTTGATATCTTCTTGTTGCAACAGCACGATGTCCTGGATTGTGTCGTGCATGAGCACGTCGATGATCCCACAACAGCTGATCCGGACTCTGGAGGGCGAATGGGGAACAGTGATTTATTATTTGGCTGAGTACTGACCGATTCTGACCAGTAAGGAGGATCTTTGTAACGTCGATATTTCGCACTGCCTGGCCAAGTTCGTGGACCTTCTTGATAGCGGAGGCTATCTGAACTATGTAGGACCACATGGTGCGTTCCGGGATGATGATTGGAAGGTGAGCTTGTAAGTGAGAAGATCGACCGTGTTGGTGGGAATGCGTTTGCATGCTAGGCGGTTTCGGCTTCAAATGCACGTCGAAAAGCGTTTGGGCATCAGCGTGGTAGGCATGGACAAAAACCAGAGCTAATCAGATGTATTAGTCGGCCTTGACAAGGTGAAATGGCGTGTTAGGACCAACAATTATCATTAAACGACCGAGTGGTGAATGCTTCCTTCACTGAGACGATGTTTGGATGGCGGATATTGGACCATATCTCGATCATGTTGAACGCTGACTGGTGCATCAACCGATAGTCTGCCGAATGATGTTCAATAGGACATAGACGAGTGGCTGTACTTGCTCACTCTCAATTCGCCGGAGCGCGTAGGGGAGGCCATCCGTCAAATTGACTGCTCGGTAGACTGTCGAGTACCAGTTCCCGAGCTTCCTTCGGTCACCTGTGGTAGGCTCAAGGGGAACAAGGGTGTGGTAGCCTTGGAGTTCTTCGGGCAAGTTTGAACCTAAGCGACAGGCGAGACAGGTGAGTGAGATAGCTTTGACTACATTGAAACTAGATCTATACCAATAGGGGCAATTTGGCGCGTCGTCTCACTGCGCTTTTGAAGAAGTTGTCGGAGAGCGTGAGATGGTAGAACGAAATGGCTGTCGGACGTGGATGGGACAAAATTGGCTGAAGGTGCAGGAGTGTAGAGGTGATAATCCAGCTATGCAGCAGAAAAGTTTATTCGAGAAAAAGGGCACGAGAGATGGTACGACATACCGGCTGTCGCAGGTAGACTGAAGCAGAGGGATAGTAGCTGGCGTCAAGTGCGTGGGGGTCGTAGTTTGTATATGCGGAATATTGATTATCATCATCATAAAATCCTGCATCCATCTGGGAAGAAATTCTCTAAGCATAGACTGAAAACCTTGAGTGATAACCAGTAACGTACTTCCGCCATTTGTTCCGTCAACTCATCGTCAGCTTCCTCACCGCCCACATAACCATGTGAACTATACTGCTCTTGACCTTCATAAGCTGGATACTCCGTCTCAGGTGTGGCGACAGATCTACAGTTGAGGTCAGTCGAGATATCTTTGATGACCAAACCGGTGCACTTGCATTTTCGAAGGCATCGAAGCAGAAGGAGGTGGGGGTGTTACAAGACCGACGCTAGCTCTTGGAACAAAAACCGGCGCATTAACAGCTTGAGACGGGATTGCCGACGTACGGGCTTCTGTAGTCGGTTGCAACGGCGAACTAAGCAGTGTTGGACGATTGCAATAGGAAAAGAATTGGAACACTCAGCGTACGTAGGTGCAGAAAGCTCCACCTATGATATATCATCAATGAAAACATGTTTAGGAGGATGATCAGCTGCGTACCGATGGATGGGCGAACGGACAAGTCTCCTGATACCTACAAGAGCTGTTCTTACGACATTGATTCTGTTTCCACTACGATCGAGACGGGGGTTCATACCCATGAATTACAATGTTCCTACATTGCTGCTTTGCACGAGTATCTGTGCCGGTGAAAGTCAAATTATATTAATGATCGTATGCAAGGTAAACTGACCTTTCTTAGTGGGAACGGCCTGAGTCGTAGTATTATCGTCCTGGGTACTGGGATCGACGATTTTTATGGCGGAAGACTGGGGCCGTACAAAG
The DNA here is from genome assembly GCA_017657295.1 of Termitomyces sp. DKA64. Taxonomy (NCBI): domain Eukaryota; kingdom Fungi; phylum Basidiomycota; class Agaricomycetes; order Agaricales; family Lyophyllaceae; genus Termitomyces; species Termitomyces sp. DKA64. The sequence goes on along the minus strand of JAGGAV010000069.1, from coordinate 25,864 downwards.
AAATCCATGGCATATATTGAGAATACAGATTTTGTAGAAGTACAGGCCGGACTGGTCCGCTGCCCAACAGAGTCTCCAAGGAATGCCCTGCCAATGCGATTTTATTTGTAGATATTTGCTCTACCCTTCATCCAAACAACTAGTTGCTCAAATGCCCATTTACACATAAGCCGCCTAATCAGACATGGAAACATAGATTTCCTAAGTGAAACTCTTGTCGCGCCGAAGTAAGCCGAATCTTGCCAAATAGATATCAATCGAGCGCGATCGTGCCAAATCGTGAGCACGGATGGCTTCGACATCGCTTTGGTTGACAACTTTCAAGCTCTTTGACGTTGCTTTGACCTTACCTTCCGACAAGGACCAGCATAACTCGTCTCTTTACTTCGATCGAAATAGTCACGCGCGCACATCCGGCATGTACTTACTAAATATATCAGAATAATAGTGATGTTCGCTTACCTTGTATCACAATAGACACAACACCTGTGTTCTCCCTGTAACCGGTCCTGATTTGAGCTACCATATAGTCTGTCTCAGAATATGGCTCGACTTTCTGGCCCCAAAAAGCAATATTTCTGTGACTGTGAACAATTCTACAAGACTCAACACGAAGTATCGAAATCCACCTTCTATGCACACAACAAAAAAAAGCCAGTATCAGCGACACTTTCTGTAACGGAATAGAGTTTCTATCTAAACTCTATCTTTAATCTTATCCTCATTATCCCTCGCGCTGATTACACTAGGTAATCAGCTTATTTTTACTTCTCAGCCTGAAAAGACTAGAATTTTAATTCGGTCTGGTTTATACTGCGTGAACTTAAGCTACCATAACTGCTTGACATTAACCTTCCGAATCGGATCTCTAGAACTATCCTTGTCTCTCTATCTGGCGCTATACCAAAATTCGACTGAAAAACTTCTCACCATCAACTTCTTCGGTCTTCGATCCGACTTCCTGGCAGCCACTCAGCCAATCACAACGGCATGAGCGATCAGGTTCAAATCCTTGTCTAAGATGACCATGTTGTCGTGGCGAATACCGATTCCTGGCCAGCTACATCAGGCGATGCAGCCACGTCATCAGCCGCTGAGGGCACCGTGCCTCAGCCACAAATGGGACCTCCGGTCACTCCGGTGCGAGGAGTGAACATGCCAGGCAACCTGGCCATAACGGAACCATGGCCAGGACGAGCAGGGCAATTACAAACTCTAATTGCGACGAAGTGATAAACCATCACCACCGAAAATCCAACCCCCAACGCCAAGGATTGGATGCCAATTGCGAGAACCCGTGCCACGAAATGCGAGAACCCGTGCCACGAAACATAGGCGCTGACGCGTCTATGTGGTCAAACGATTTGTGGGCCACAAATCAGTGGCCCCAGCCCTTTCGTGCTGGTGCACCCAAAGTCACCTTTGGAAACATCACCCAAGGAACACCCTCGGGCTCGATTAGCAGAGTTCACCAAGCCCTTACTTGGGGAACAGGAAATACCTAAGCTGTGACTTGGGGGTCAACAGGGATAAGTTGGAGAAACCCATTTTAGTCAACATCCATGGTGCTGAGACATCCCCAACCATCTGTAGTACTGCCCAGACCAGTCTCGAGTGACAAAGCTCAAGGAAACAACTAACTATAGAAGACTATATATCAGATGAGGAAATGGAGGATTGATTCTGGTCAACAATGGAGATTTATGTTGACTTAATTTGGAAAAGAATATCCCATGATATCAAAGCATAGTACATAGTTCAGGCTAGAACTGTATGTGCTCAAGCATATACAACTGCTTGAGGACCATGGTGAAATTATACCTGACAATAATACTGATGAATACATTGTAAAGTTTGGACAAATTCTTGAGCTCAAAGCTCAAGCATACCTAAAGCAAAAGCAAGGTTGAAAATTAAGAGTATCCACACATTGGAAGGGTGAACTGGTATCCAATGTGCCTCTTCAAAAAGCCACTTCTCCACATTTGGATGAGGCAATGAGTGGTGTTGAGGGCTCCCCAGCAACCCAGGGAGACTATCAATCAATATACAGCATGCTGAGCTGCTGCAAAATACTGACACACATTTGTTGGGCAACCTACTGCCCCACTATTGGCTGTGGCAATGGTAATCACAGCACAACCAATAAACACCCCTCCAGAAACCAGAATGGAAGAACTAAGATCACCTCAGATCAAGACTGAATCTGAGAACCCCCTGGTGCCAAGGTGAGTCCCCTTGGTTGATGCATTCCCTGACTATGTAGCCTACCAATGTATCATATAGATTTCAGAGAGTGAGGGCATTTCTTGATTGACAATCAAAACATTGTGTTTGATGGAGCCATTCCAGTAGATGAGATGCATAGGCAGTCTGTACAAAGAACTGTGCAGCCCAAATGAGGTAATGGTGGGAGTGGAGGAAGCAGCAGCAGTAGCAACAACAATGGAGATTGTTGTGACAATAACAACAAACATGGTCCAGGTAAGAACCCTAGTCAGGGAGATTGTAAGAACAACTGAAATCATGAGGATTGTGGCTCTCAGAGAGGTCTCCAGAATGATGGACCTCCTGAATGTTGAATTGATTAGTATAATTGATGATGCAATTAGTGTGGCACTTTTTTTACCAGACAGGGTCAAGCCTAGGATAGCCAATCCTAGACACATTCAATCATATTGGGGTGGCACAAAGTTTAGTGACCTCAAGGACTGGATGATGGACATCTACTATCATCTTGTAGCATGCTTGTATGGAGGTGATAGGATGGATCAAGAATGACTGTCAGTCCTTCCAGAATTTCTGGATAGCCCTGTGAAAGAATGGTTTTGCCTCCATGTTCTTCATTACAATTAGTCCCAGCAACATTGGACCTTTTGGGATGTAATTCTTGAACTTTATGTGCAATTTGTGAGTCTATCAACCATGCAAGATGCATGCAAAGCCTTTTATGCTGCAGTGTACACCAACAAATTGGGTGTACATGACCATGTTTAGAATGTGGCTATATACCTTGATGCATGGGCCTTGTGCAAGACCTTTCTGAAGGGTATCCCTTCAGATATGTGGTGCATGCTGATCTGTGATGATAAATTATTGCCTGAGATTAAATGGTAGAGGAATTTGTAGCACATGCTGATGTGATCCTTTGTTGCCTAGCTGCCAAACAGCAACAACTACAAAGACAGCCAGATAGGGTAGCATTGCCAATAGAATTCTAGAATAAGTTAGAAGGCAGGTCTTAATTGTTCCCAGTTACATGTATCTAGCAGTCTGGGCTGGTGATGCTAGTTAGTCTGTTAGGCAGTTAGCATTTGGTGTACAAGTGCTAGCAATACATTGTTAGGTGTTAGCAGCCTAGCAGGAAATAAGGCAAGACCAACTGCTTGAGTAAACCCAGAGCATGTCAAGACAGAGGCTGATAGTGGAAAAAAAGGGGTTAGTGAGCATAACACTAGCCTCAGATGTAAGTGGTAATTTGGTAGGATCAAACAAAGAACTAGGAAGTCCCCTAGGTAGTACTTGTCTTTAGCAGTACTAGGCTGAGCATTATGATGCTAGTGGATTTGTCACTAGGTTGAGTGGCAATTCTTATAGCACTAAACTTTTATAGCAGTTTAGCAGTATGGGTATAAATAGTAGGATTGATCAAAGGGTATTTTCCTGTTGTTTGAATGGTGAAGATATAGTGAAGTATTTATACCTTAAGGAGGTGGCCAATAGGGTAATAAATAACTAGTAAAGTCTGTCTGTAATCTCATCTTGATAAGTGGAATCTTTGTAATAAATGTGTTGTGTGGCTGATGGCTGCCATTATACTTCTTGGTATAGGTGCTGCCATATTTGAGTCAGTCAGGGAATGTTATCTTCTTGGCAGGGGTTGGAATATTCTAAGTCCATACCAGGCCCTGAAGTAAGATTCTTAGGCTGTATGAGTCATGGTCACCTGATGTATCATACCTGTGATCAGTTTATGTCTGTGTTGCTGCTGTCATGGCTCTCTTGTAACCACTGGATAGAATAAGGTGGATCTTTGATTGCCATCTGGTGATAGTAATGTCCCTGGCTCAACAATGCAATACACTTCAAACAATCCCTCAAAACTGCTTTGTACCTTGAGCAACATAGATCCAAGTCAGCTGTTCCCCAAGGAATAGCCCCCAACAGTAATGCCAACAACAGCACTGGCTAGGAATCTTATTAGCAAAGAAGACAGGTATAGCTACTAACATGAATCCAAGGTTCATGGTATGACAATCAAGGCTACAACTGCCATGAATGCAGATTGACTAGTAACCAACCAAACACTAGACCAGCATTTGGTGCATTCAAGAAACTGGCAGAGATCCAGCCTGCATATCAGCTGCTGGCACATAAGGATGCTGCAGGCCATGATCATCACAATCATGGAGAAAACACCATAGCAGGGAAGAAGTGCTTCAAATGTGGCAAATTTGGACACTTTGCCAACAACTGCCCCAATCCTGCAAAGGCATATATCTGAGCAGCTCATACTGCTGCTCCATGTGACCATGCACCATCTGATCCAGGCTATGAATTGGGAGACAAATGTGGATTTTTCCATTTTGATGCTCAGCAGGACTTGTTGGAAGCATTGTCATTGATAGTGAAGAATATGTTGAAGTAGATGTATATGACAATAAGTAAAATGCTCATGATAGCAACTCAGAGCACTTAATAGCTCTGACTGACTATTTGACTGGCAAGTTTGATTGACCAATTGGTACACCATAGATGAAGGTACACAAGGTTACACTTCATAAAATGACTAAGAAGCTTGACTGTCCAAAGGTCAAGTGTGAAGACAAAGAATGCCTTGTGACATATATTGATGTCCATGGACATGAGGCATGGACCCTTGTGGGATTTGGGAAGCACAACTACTGGGGTTTCACCTCAGTTTTGCCATGTTCACAACATTTATGTTTACTAGTTGAATGAACCTCTGATGCTACAGTTGGGCACAGTGGGCAACAGGGCCTCTGTACAGCTTGGAACTTATGTCAATGTAGGCATGCTGGGCATTATAGCATGCAAGTATGTTGATGTTGCTAACTTTGATCAATACAACATCAGTTTTGCCATGTTCACAATGTTTATGTGTACCAATTGAATGAACCTCTAATGCTGCAGTTGGGCACAGTGGGCAGCAGGGCCTCTGTACAGCTTGGAACTTATGTCAATGTAGGCATGCCAGGCACTATGGCATGCAAGTATATTGATGTTGCTAACTTTGATCAATACAGAATGGTTATTGACACACCATATATGAGAAAACATTAGGTTATACTTTATCTTGACAATAACCAAGTCATTGTTAGAGGAGTAGCAATTCCAGGTTCAGCAAATAGTGCTGGAAGACACTGATGGACAACTCTGTTGCTCTAGTGCAATAGAAAAAAAGAAGGCTAAGCTGCAGAACTGACCCTATGGAGAGTGTAGGAAACCCATTATGTAATTCAAGAGAGAGAAAGTTCAAGCATTAGACAGTTTACTTAGTGACCACCCAGCTCTTCTCCTTCCAGAGGAAGAGTATCAGAATACTCTGAAAGGGGGAAGATGCTGACCGTGCCACCTGCAAAGATGGAAAAACTACAAAAAAAACTAAAATAGAAAACACAGAAAGTGCAAAGGTGTCAAGCATCTCTACTTGTAAAACAGCCAAGCCAAGTGTTGACATGTACCAATGTCAACCAACTTTGTCCAAAGTTAAAATAGAAGACCTCATGACAAATGATGAAGAGAACAACCTCTGTTGCTGCCAGGCAACAGAGAGAGGATCAGAATCCATTAGAATTGAACAATCTTTTTGGGATCATCCTCTACCACCACCATCATTCAAGTGGGCTTATGACCCTTGAATGCCTGGAGAATGACAACAGATGCATAGACCAAGGCAAAGTCTATCATCAACTGATGATTGACGAGATATCTGAGTCATCAGAAATCTTCTTTGATGGCATATCAGTTACCTCTTGCAGGACAAGACACACCATACCACTATGCCTTCACACACAAGATGAGAGTGAAGTGAGAATATGAGCCTTTAGGGAGCAGCATTGTCTGGACATTGTGAATGAAGCCAAGGAGGAGCTACCCCTTTGGCAAGATGTTAACAATGAGATTGGCAACAACAAGAAATATAAGTATTACTTGCCATGATGCCCAATGGCCCTTCAGCAACAGCTCAGGAGCAAAACTAATAGATATACCAATGCAAATTGGTGGGAAACATGACCTGCTGCATAGGCCATGCTGCTACTTTGCATTCCCAAGAAAGGTAGGACTTTATAAACAGTGTTGGATGCTTGCCAATGCAATGAGAACACCATTAAAGATCTTATGCTACTCTCTGATCAAGAAGTTATATGAGAGGACATGGTGAGAGCTCTATTCAGATCAAAAATTGATCTGACTGATACATATAAGCAAGTCAGGATACAAACTTCTGACATTCCCAAAACTATATTTTCATTGATTGCTGGCACCTATGTCAGTAATATCATTCAAATTGGAGACTGTGACACCCCAGTGACTTTCCAGTGTTTGATGACTTCAATTTTTCATGATGTAATTGGAAGATTCATACATGTACCTCAAGTAGAAGAAATGCAAATTATATGCTAACCAAGTAGATTACTTGGGACATGTCATTGATGGCCAGGGTATTCACCCTGATCAAGACAAAATTAATTGCACATTTATGAATGGTAAGTGTTACAAAATTACAACAATGTCCAACAATCTGTTAGCCCTGTCAATTATAATGGAACATTTTACCTGACATGACAACATATACAGGTCTGCTTATGGCAATAATCCAGAACAGAGCTCCATCCCTATGGTGCCCCCTTCATAATGATGCTTTGAAATGACAAAGTACATTTGTAGTCAGACAACCATACTACAGCCAACTGATCCTTGCACTGATGTGCTCATATGGTTAATATGCAATGCATCCAAGATGGGTGTAGGAGCTATGTATGGCCAAGGCATTACTTGGCAGTCCTGTTGACCAGCAAGATTCATGTTAAAGTTTACAAACGCATAGCAAAACTACATGGTGCACAAGTTGGAAATGCTAGCAATACTTGCAGTGTTGCTCAAGTGGGAAGAAAAGTTGTTGGGATACAAGATGTATATCATCACAAACTCAAGTCTTGCTATTGCCATGCCAATGCTAGCTGCTTGACTACATGTCACAATATGCCTTTGACATAACCTATGTCAAGGGAGAGCTAAATGAATGTCATGCTACTTCAAGAATAATTCTAAGGACAACATTCATGAATCACATGAATATATTTATGCAGACATTTGCATTGACCCCAATAGAGATGATTTATCATATCAGCAATTTTGAGAAGTCAAGAAGAATGTCTTTGAAATTAGTCCATGCAAGTGCAAGAACTCTGCCATAGCAAATGCCTTCAGGAAAAGAAGGAGAACTGCAATCTTGAAGCTGAGCTTGGTCAGGACTCCACCAATTTCATTCCACTGCTCCACAAATGTCACCTGCCACCACAGAACCCATCCTGCCTAACTTCACACCCCACCCACTCCCTGTGACCTGCCTGCACCTACACATCAATGGATCACCAGCTCCTGAGTTCCTTAGACCCAGGGCCCAGACCCACCTCAGGTTCAGGGCCTACCCTTAGACCAGCCCCCCCCACCACAGACACTCATGGAGCCTACCCTGGCATTGCTTCTGGTCACTACAGTACTTCACCTTATGAAATCCTGCCCTGTTGACCTTCCCTGAAAACCCAGCCACAACTCTGCCATAGTCAGTAGCCAGTCTAAATATTGCTAGAAGTGTATGAAATGGGCTGGAACTACTATGCCCTTTGGTTCCAGCTCAATGGGGCCATCCCTGAGCAAATATATGAAGTCCTTTGCCTCACTCCAAAACAAATCACTTACAAAGGTCTCAAGAGTCTTGTCATCTAGATTAATCAACACTGCTGGGAAGACTCCTCTAGTACAGGAACCATCCAACATACACAGCCATCCTGATCCCCTGGAGGCCCCTGGCAACCTTGCACAAGACCCCTGCAATCCACCCCCCCTACAAACCTATAACTGTCATAGTCTGGGCAATTTGGCATAACCCCCTGCCCAGCTCCAGGCCACTGATCTAGACTCCAACAACAGGGATAGAACCCTTGAGCAGGACAAGAACAACTCCAAGTCCACCAATGCAGACTCTAAAGATGAGTGGTTGCAGGCTAAGCAATTCTACTGTTTTGAACTGCACCTGAGTAGCTGTCTCCCAAGAAACTAAGGAGCAGTGATGCCAAGATGGAGTATGCCTACTCTGTGGCAGACCTGGGCACTGTGTCTGGGAATGTCCAGACCAGACTACAGGCACCACCCACACCACCCTTATTGACACCAGAGCATCTGAAATCTTTGTGAGCATGGGTATGGGCCTCACCAGTAAGATATGGCCAACCAACAACCTCCAGCCTAATCACACACCATTGCATTGAGAAGGTTCCTCTATCAAATGGCCTAGAGTTCCAAGTAGACCTGCAGATTACCCAGTTGCACCCCACCACTCCAATTATCCTTGGACTGTCATAGTTATGTGAAGCCAACCCCAACATTGATTGGAAGGCCATAAACATGATGTTCAATGGTGAAGGATCCTGGCTGGCTGCAGGAATCTCCCTTCAATCCCAACACACCCCCACCATCAAAGAAGAACCCAATCCCAATTGCCTCCTCCCATGAATCCCCCCTCCAGCCCTTACTGCAGGACCTTGGGGGGGAGGAAGGAAACTGTGATATTGGCAACCCCACCTCCCCCTTGGAAAGCCATGATGCCAATGCCAACAATTTCCCTCCCCCACCCCCTTCCTCAAAGAAGCCCCCTCAACTTCTTTCCCCTGAACATCCCCTGAACAAGTTCAAGAGCCCATTTTCCCCCCAGACTACTTCTCCTGCCCCCAGAAATGCTAGACCTGTAAACCCTCCCAAAACTCCAGGACACAATCCAGGTGTCATAGGGGCCACCCCATTTGCTAGAATCCTCTGAGATGGGACCCAGGCCCACCAGCTGTATGCAACCCCCATTGAAGAGCTCTTTGAAGAGCTTTGGACCCAGAAACCCTCAGACCCTGCTAGGTCCAAAGAGGAATTCTATGTGAAGTGGTTCCCCCCAAATACCATGAATTTGCAGACTTATTTCCTAAAGGAGGTGCTAAGGAACTCCTCCACACCAACTCTACAACCACCAGATTGACCTGGAGGAAGGTGCCTCCCGGCCCTTCAGAAAAGTCTACAACATATTGGAAACAGAGCTCTGGGCCTTCAAGGACTACATGGACTAAATGCTAGGAAAAGGCTTCATCTAACCCTCATCTCCTGCTGGAGCCCTGGACAACAAAGGACTCTAGAACCAAGCCTCCCTGGATGACTACTTCTAGATGCATGACCCCCAGAATTCCCCTTCCTCCCCCTCCAACTCCTCCACCTCCATGCTCTCCTTTGACAATCAAGTGCTCATCCAGAATGGCACCATCTACACTCTGGACCACCAGAAACTTTGCCTAGAAGTTGTCATGACCTGTCCCTGGACCCCCACCTCACTCTGGATCCCCCCCCCACCAGCTCAGCAAGCCCAGAACACATCCCCCTTGTCCCCCAACTCCCATGACACTCCCCTAACTCCAGTGCCTGCTCTGGCAACTCCTGATGCTTCTCCAGAAACCTCCAATGCTTCTCCAAAAACCTCCAATGCTTCTCTGGCAATCTCTGTGATCTCCCCAGCCTCCCCTCAGTGTCCAGGTAACTCCACCCTCCCCTGGCATGCATCATGGTTACATATCAAGACACTACCAACACTCAGCTAGCCAGTCTCAGGATGCCCCAATCAACCATACCTGAGACCTGCACAATCCAACCTCAGACCCATGGTCCCAGAGGAGTCCCCCCTGCAGGTTCTTAAGCCATAGTGTAGTAATAGTTAGAGTAGTCTTGATATTACCTACATTCTTGTGTCTGTTATGTCTCTCATGTCTCCATCTTCTTGTTCCATATCATCTCATTGAATCTTATTGTTCCAATCTCATCTTTCTCAAATCTTATCAGTCTGATCTTATCAGTTTCCATTTGTGTCTCCAGTCTCTTGTCTGTTTCCCAAGTCTTGTCTCATCTTGTTTTCTTCAGTCTCTCACCTTGTCTTGACTTCTTGGTTATGTTCATCTTCCTTATCTCAAATCTATTTCCACACTCATAGAATCTCCAAAATCCTGCACTCTCAACTTAGAGTCCAACCCTGAGTTCACTGAACCCTTGATATCTCATCCCAGAGCTCTGTACTGTACTTGCCCCACTTCATCTGCTATTCCTGCCCTTTTGTCTAGCCCACTAGAGTACCCTGGACCTCCCTGGACCATTGTTACTACCTTCATCCACCCTGTTTCACTCTTCTAGAGCTCACTAGAGCCAGGAATTGTGAGTGTAGACATTGTGTCCACCTAGTAAGGGACTCACCCAGTGTAGCTGAGCCCCTGGGTCAGCAGAACCTGACATAATATCAAGACTCCCCTTTTACTCTGTTTCTGATGTCTAACTACAGTCCTGCATACTCACCTACCAGTTATCTAACCAACTATTATGGTAGGCCAGTACTCAACCCCTAATATTCTCTGCTCTTTCCAATGCCCAACTGCTATGTCACAGCCACTCTGCAGTACTGGGCCCCAGAATCAAATTCCACCCCCTACAGCCCATCCATTAGTCAGGGCCCACCTCTGGACTGGCACCACCCATCAATGTACCCTGTCAAAGGGACCTACCCCCACCTACAGCCTGACACCCCTTTGGCCCCTTAGGCACCTACAGCCCTAGTACCCTTGGCTTTTCCTGCCAGGCCCTACTATGCCTACAATATCCCTGCTGTGGCCCCAATCTTTCTGGAACAATTTGACAGATACTTTTCCCCTTGGCCTTGACCCTCTGCTGCTCTCCCCATCCAAGCCCCACCCTCCCCTAGGCAGGAACAAGTTGAAGCCTATGTCTAACAATGCAATGAGGTCCTCCACTCCCCTCCACCAAATTTGCAAAAAGAGCAAGAGCCCTCCTTGTTAGCCTGGGACATCAAAACATCTCCAGAATACCAGAGACCTGAGTATATCACCTCCTAGACTTTTACAAGCACTACCAGCAAGGCACCCTCCCCAAGAATGTTAGGAGTATCCTTGGGATTGATGCTGGCCTCTGGGAAGAACTCCACACCCTGGCCAACAAGATCCATACCAGCTCAAACCTCTGCCATTTTGAAGACCCCTTGGACCCTGCCCACTCCTTCTATGTGCAACAAGAAGAACCCACCCAATGCCCTGGCCCCCATTATCCACCAACAGGAGGAACTCAATGCTGCATCTGATATCCTGAGGTCCCCTCAACCCTGCCAGAGGGTTATTTGACCAGCCTGCCACTCACACCCTAGCCCTCTCCACTTGCCCCCAGGCCAACTCTGTCCCCAGCACCTTTTGCACCTGGGACCAGCCCATGGAGCCTGAATGCCCCACCCAGAAACCTCCCCACTCCCTTCTCCCCAATGACAACCTCACTTCCACCCACACCCTCTCCTACATCAATGAGCTGGAGACCCCCAGTGGGGAACCTGCCCCTTAAAAAGGAGCTTCTGAGCTCCCCAGGGACCAACCCCCCCATGTTGACCTCTGCACCTCCTGGGGATACCTCCTGCCCCCCTGCAATAACCCCCCACCCCCCCTCTGACAGCCTCTCAGCCCCAGAGCCCCCAGAGCAGCTCCTCCCCCTGCACTGCCCCAACCCCCACTCATTCCTCTGCTAAACTGTCTTGCCAATGCCAACAATTTTGAGCCACTGACCCCTGGAGGACCCCCTCCTCCTTGCTGGGCCTCAGGACCTCCCCTGGGCAATGTGGGCCTGAACTCCAGCAGTGGGCCTCCCAATGGTAGGCCTTCTGGTGGATGGGGCCCAGCTATGGACAACTTCCCCCCTCAACATAGAGGCAGGAACAACTATTACTATTATTACAATGCCAGACCCCTGCTCTGAACCCAAAATGCCCAGGATGACACATGCAACACACTGGCCTGGGAAGGGAAGCTCAACATTCAGAAACTGGAACTCTTCAATGGCTGAGACCCCCAGAAATGGCAGACATTCCTAACACAGTGTCTTACAATGTTCCAAGCTAAGCCTATCACTTTCCAGCTTGAGAGCTCATGAGTGGCCTTTGCCACCTCCTACTTGCAGGGCATTGCCTTTGACCACTATACAGCCCTGCTCTGGTTCAACCCCAACAACCCAGTACTCTCCAATTGGCCCACCTTCACACAGGAGTTCTCCAGTAAGTTCAGAGTATTTGACACTGTAGCAGAGGCAGAAGAAAACTTGTACAACCTCTGAATGCATAACAACAAACAGTTTACAACCTTTATTATCCAGTTTGAGTGGGAAGCCTATGAGATGGGATGGAACTATAATGCCCTTCAATTTGCCCTTCATTGAGCCCTCTCACAATGGATTAAGGATGTCCTCTGCCTTGCACCCAAGCAGCCCACATATGACAGATACAAGGCACTCATCACCCAGATTGATCAGCACTATTGGGAAGACTGGAGTGAAAACCAAGGCCTGCAGAACAACTGGAATCCCTCTAGCAACCCTGGCTGGCAGCTCGGAGAAACCAACAACCCCTGAACCATTGCCCCCACAATGCCTACTAACCCCACACCCTGGTTCTCCCCTGGATGAGGCCCAGCTAACACCACTCAAGCCCTCATACCTTGACTCCCTGCCCAGCTTAATGCTGCCAATCTCTGCAATGCCCTGGACCCTCTGGACTCTGGATCTGACAATTCCCCAGACCTAGACAATTCCCTGGACCCCACAGATGATTGGGAAGCCCTGTGTGCCAACTGGATCAAGTAGTGTGGGCTGGGGTTGGGAGATGCATCAGGGATGCCCAGAATCTTGGAAATGGTCAGGGGGGCTTGGTAAGGTCCACAGGAGATGTAGCTGGGGTCCATTGGGGTCACCAGGGTATGCTGGGGAAGCATTGGGAATCTCTGGAGAAGCATTGGAGTTTGCTGAAGTGGGTACTGAGGATAGGAGAGGGTTGTAGAGGTTGAAGGGGGAGAGAGACATGCTCCAGGGCTTGCTGGGCTGGGTTGGAGAAGTCCAGGGGCCTGGGGATGGGTTGTAACATCACCCCCCCTTCAGCATTGAGACCCTTCAAGCCATGGGGACATCTCCAGGGTTGGGTGGCATGGGAATTGAATTTGAAGTGTGGTGGCTTCCCAACTTAGAAGCTCCCTAGGAGAAAATAAAAAGGTCATGGCACATTTCACTTCCCTTAACAATTTTCCATGTCATCATCCCCTCTGTCATCATCATCTCCTGCTTCCCCAACTCTCCCTCCATTGGACAAAAACTGTGTCAAAGCATGGGAGGACTATGAACATTGCTGGGAGGAGTTTGACTGGCACCAGGATAGGCAGAGAGTCAATGCCATGTACCAGCAGCATAGGTGCATTGTCCCTGTGTCTTCACAGGTTACTGATTTGGTTAGATAAAACTGTTCCAGGTGGTGGCCAGCCCTTCTGCAAGTTTTATCCAGGTCAATCCTTCAGGGCAATTGGCTCTGTCAGCTCCTTCATCCATGGCTTGTCCCCCTTGGCCTGTATTAGGTCCCAGGATGGCCCTGGTGGTCCCACAGGCACAGAGGGTGTCACAATTGGAGGTAATGCCAAAACAGTTTGCAGAGGCAGTGGGGTGGGTGTGGGGTCCCCCTACTCAGGAGTGGTGTGAGGCAGAGGCCCCAGTAAGTGTGAGGGCTTTTGAATTTTCCACCTAGTTGACCTGGTCTTTAGTGTAGTCTCTGTGCCCAATGCAGGGAGCATTGCAAGTTTGAAGAGCCCATGCCAGGATCCTGCTGGGATTCTACTGTCTGCCTTTTGTGTCATACTAGGCATGATAAGTGCTCCATTTTGTGGGACTGGCAGGCCACCTGTATAGCAGTGGAGCAGGGTTGGGAGGTGGCATGGGTTATAGAGTGGTTGGATGAGGGGCAGAGGGGAAGGATTTCTGGCAGGGGCAAGGGTTTGTTGCAGGTGGTGCATTCCAGTCTGGAGGGTGGGGAGGGGGTTGGGTGCCCCTGGGGGAAGGTGGGGCCTCCATAGGATGGGTGGAGGGAGGGGGTTTAGGCAGCACTGGATGAGGGGAAGCACAGAGCATCCCCCCCTCCAGAGGCTGGGCCTAGCAAGCAACCACAGGGCAATGTGATGATGGTGGGGCTCCCAGGTTTCCATGTATATTCTCCTGGGTTGGGGGCCCTGGTGGGGCCTGCCCCATGCCCTCCAGAGTCTCCTTTGTTCATGGTCAGAGACCTTCATCATCATGTGAAAGAGCTGATGGGGCAGTTGTGGGAGTGGGAGAGGGAGCTCCAGGGTAGGGATGAAGAGCTCCAAAGGCAAGGGGAGGAACTCCAACAGGCAAGGGAGGAGTGGGGGAGAATGCAGGCAGACAGGGATGTGGCATGGCAGGACCATGAGGTTGCTATTTGAACAGCCTCCCAACAGGTGTTAGAGGCTCAGGGGTTGCAGGAGCAACTGGGGCAGTTGGAGGCTCAGCCTGCAGGGGTGATGGAGTGGCAAGGGATCCCTGGAGTATGGGTGGGCAGGCCAGAGGTTGAGGAGGGGTGGAGAAGGGAGGAGTGGTTGGCTAACAAAGCGGCCTCAGGGTGAAGGGGGGTTCTTTATGAGTATTTCCCTTGCTCCAGTCTTTCTGCTGCTAACCTTGTACCCCTTCCCTCCAGGTTGGGTTTGTGAACACTGAATTCTCCTGGATGGGGCATCCATGGCCTTTGCCTTAATCCAGGACAGCATGGGGAGGCTGATTGAGGATCTTTCTCCAGAGATGGAGCAAAGTGTGGGGCAATTGGGGCAGCTACTGGCAGGTCATTGACAGAGGAATTTGGTGGATCCAGGGTCATGGTGGGAGGTGGCAGTGAATATTGGGGAGGCACTGCCATGGCACAAGGATCTTCTGGCCACCATGGTAGCCCAAATGGGGATGGACCTGGTGGTAGTGGTGATGGAGAGGGGAACTCTGGAGTAGGAGGGGCAAGGGGGACCTCAGAGTGGATTTTCTGGGCTTTTTGCTGTTTCATACTGTGTCAACCATTCATTTTGTACTTGTAGTCATGTATTATATTTTTCTTGATGGTTCTCATTGTAATATATATGTTGTTTCCATAGCACTGTAAATAGCAATTTCTAGCCATCTCATTGCAATTTTCTTTTAGTTTTGTATAAGGGAATGGGAGAGAAGGAACATCACTGGTGTGGGTGGGAGTTGAATCCCTGCTGAATCCAGAGGCAGGAGTTATGCCCACTGAGGCCATCTGTTCATGCTAATCCCAGAGGTCCCAGGGCTTGGTGGGATGTTGTCTATGGAAGTCTCAAAGTTTGGCAGGGGCTCTGGAGAGGTTCTTCCAGAGTTCCCAGGTGTTATCCTCAGGTCCATAGCCTTTCCACCAGACCAGATACCAGAGTTGCCTATGGACAAGGTGGGAGTCAAGGGTGTGGTCAAACTCAAAGTGATACTTGTCCTCAACCTCAATGGGTCAATGGGTGGGGGTCAGCCTGGGCACTGGCCAGGGAAGGGGTCAGGATCATACTTCTCCAGGAGTCAGACATGGAAGACCAGGTGGAGGCCCTTCAGTCCTGGGGGCAGGTCAAGCTTATAGGCATGGGTTGAGACCTTCTGGAGGATCTTGAAGTGGCCAAGTTGCTCATAGTTGAGCTTCACCAAGGGTCTCCAGGTCTTGAGGTTGCACTAGTCAAGCCAGACAAGGGTACTAGGGGTCCAGTCAGGGGTTGTTTTGCATCAAGTGTTGGCATGCTTGGAGTAAGCCTGGTTAGTGGTGTTGATCTTGTCCTGGAGAAACTGATGAAGGGACCAGAGGTCTTTGGCAACTTTGTGGGCAATGTGCAAGGGGATGTCCTTGAGGGACAGGGTGAGCCAGGGGTTGTAGCCCTTGTTGGCAAAAAATGAGGAGACCCCAGTAGCAGAGTGGGGAGTGTTGTTGTAAGTAAACTGGGCTAGGGGTAGTTTTGCATGCCAGTTGTTCTGTAGGTAGTTAACATAGAGGTGGAGGTACTGCTCTAAGGCCTGGTTTACTTGTTCCCTTTATCCATCAGTCTCTGGGTGATAGGCAGTCAACAGGTTGGTCTTGATTTTGAGTGCCTTGCATAGAGACTGCCAGAACCAGGAGACAAACAAGGGGCTGCAGTTGGAGACAATGTCATTTGGGAGCCTGTGCTTGGAGAAGATGTATTTGAGGAATAGTTTGGCAAACTCCAGGACATTGTCAGTGATACAGCAGGGGATGAACAGGGCTTGCTTGGTGAGTTGGCAAACCATGATGAGAATAGCATTGAAACCTTCAGATTCAGGGAGTTTGACAATGTGGTCCATTGAGATCAAGGACCATGGGCAGCAGCTGATGGGGAGGGGCTTCAGCAGACCATACAGGTGATGTTGGGGGACCTTGGCTCAGAGGCACAGTTTGCAGGCTTGTATGTACTGGGTGATGTCCTTCTTCATTCCTGGCCAAAAGTAAGTCTGGGAAATCAGTTGGAGAGTTTTACGCATTCCTGAGTGTTTCCAGAGCTTGTAGTTGTGGTGCTGCTGGAGGATGTCAAGGCAGATGGACTTGTGGTCCAGAGCATATATCCAGCCATCTCAGAGTAGGAATTGGTGGTCTGGAGACAGTGTAAAGGCAGGGTTGGGGGGCAGGGTGTTGGTGGAGTGATTCCAGGGGTTGTGTTGGGTGAAGTAGGCATCCAGGGGAACATTTCAGATTTGATGAAGGATCCCTTCTTCATTCATAATCAGCATAGCATGAAGATGTTTGGGGGGGGATTACCATATGGTGGTTGAAGGCATTCCATTCATCCTCAAATAACTTGTTTGGGTAGACATCTGGCCTTTGGATGAGGGCATCAGGTTTTGCTCCAAGTCATCCTGGGCAATAGTGGATGGTGAAGTTGTACTTGGACAATGTTTCTGACCAGCAGGCCTGTCATTGACTGAGTTGCTTGGTGGTCATGAAGTACTGTAGGTTGTTGTGGTCTGAGTAGACTTGTATGCAGTGCAGGGTTCCCTCAAGGTAGGCCCTCCACTGCCAGAAGGCTTTGACAATCATGAGGAGCTCCTTGTCATAGATGTTGTAATTGAGCTCCACAGGGATCATTGAACAGGTGTAGAAGGTGATGGGATGGAGGTCCTTGCTATTGGAGCCAATCTGTGAGAGAATTTTGGCAATGGCATAATCAGAGGCATTGCATTCAAGTACAATGGGGAGAGCAGGGTCAAAGTGATGGAGGATTGGGGCAGAGGTGAAGGCCTTCTTTAGGAGAGCAAACACACTTTGGCACTTACTGTCCCAGTCCCAGGGGGTGTCCTTCCAGGTGAGCCAGTTGAGGGGTTTTGTGATGCCAGAGTAGTTGTCAATGAACCAGTGGTAGAAATTAGCAAAACCCAAAAAGGACTGTACCTCCTTAATGTTCCAGGGTGGGGGCCAGTTGAGGATGGCTTCTACCTTTGCCAGGTCCATTTGTATGCCATCCAGAGTAACAATAACCCCTAGATGTTCGACCTTGGTGGTGTGAAAGGAGCACTTCTTGGGTTTGGCATGCAGGTGGTACTTCTGGAGTCATTCTAGAACACATCAAACATGGCCCCAGTGTTCTTCCAGGGAGTTCAAGTAGATGGGGATGTTGTCCAAATACACAATAATGAAGATGTTGTTCATGTCATGGAAGATATCATTCATGAAGTACTGGAAAGTAGTGGGGGAGTTCATCATACTGAAGGGCATCACAAGATACTTGAGGAGGCCATAGTGGGTATGGAAGGTAGTCTTCCATTCATGTCCTGGGGCAATCTGGACATTGTTGTAGCCAGACCAGAGGTCTATCTTGGTGTAGACCTTGGCACTGTGGAGATGGTCAACAAGGTCACCAATCAGGGGGAGGGGATACTGGTTCTTTTTGGTGACTTTGTCAAGCCCCCAGTAATCTATGCAAAGATGAAGGGAGCCATCCTTCTTCTTGGCAAAAAGGACAGGGGCTCCAGCAGCAGAGATTCAAAACAAACCCTTTCCAAGCATATCATCAAGGTAGTCTTTGAGAGCCCAGAGTTCAACTTCTGACATGTTGTAGATCTTGCTGAAAGGGGGGGGAGGTGCCATCTTTGAGATTGATCATGTGGTCATAGGATCAATGTGGGGGAAGTTCCTTTGTGCTTCCTTTAGAGAACATGTCAGCAAATTCATGGTACTCCAGAGGAACTACTTTGTGTAATATCTGTTTCTCCATTTTTGCAGTCTCAGGTGAGGTGGTTCCAGCATGGATGTGTTCTTCCAGAAGTGTTGGGGTGACCTGGAGTTGGAAGATGGGGGTGCTGTCCTGCAAGATCCATGCAAAGAGAATGGCACCAATAATTTTGATGTCATGGGCTTCCAGGTCAATGGTGTCAGGCATTGGGAGTGCAGTGGTGGGGGCTGGGGTTGTTGGAGTTTGAGTGGGGTAATTTGGGCCCTTGTACTAGTTGTGGGGGATGTTGGGGGGGGGGGAGCCATTGGAATGTGCCTGCAGGAGTTTGAAGCAGAGGCACTTCTTCCTCCTCTCCAGGGTCATCCTTAGGCAAAGTGGGGGTTCCTGTGGCTCCAGTGTTGCTGGGGGCCCAATTAGAGTTGTTGGGGTCATGGGGGGAGTAGGGACCAAGAGTGATGTTGGCTGCCAGGCAGGCTTTGGGGCTGGGGAACTGCATGGTGAGGTCCTGCCAGTCAATGTCAGGATTGATGTCATGCAGCCAGGGGAGTCCAAGCACAATTGGGGTCACCTCCAGGAGTTGGGTGATGAGGAGGCAGGTCGGGAATTGCAGGCTGTTGTTGAGGGTGAGGGAGCCAGGGTAGAATTTGGTGATCCCAGCAGTGGCAGATCTTCTGTCAAACAGCTGTAGCTCTAAAGGCATGTTGAGGGGCTCATGGGGGAGGTCAAGCTGATTGCTGACAAAGGTTCCAGAGGCTCCACTGCTGACAAGGGCATGGAGGATGACAGGGGAGTTGCTGAGGCAGGCATTAATGATGAATGATTGTGCAGATCATGAGTGGAGCTGTGGAGGGGTTTGGGGGATGTCAGGGGCAACTCCCAAAACATTATGAGTGGGAGGGATGTTGAAGGGGACAGGTCCCAGGTCAGGTGAGTTGTCCTGATCAAGGCAGAGAGTGAGACTTGGCCAGTCAATACAAGGGTTGGTTGCTTGGAGTCAGGAAAACCCAAGGATGAGGGGAGTGGAGGCATGCAACTTCATGACTAGTAGCCAGGGGTCTTGCTGTTGCCCATTGGCAAAAGTAATCCTTGTCTCTACACAGTGAATGATGTTGCCTGCAGAGGTCAGATTGCTGTCAAAGAGTTTTAGGGGGGTTGGGAGGGGGAGGCATTGGGGGGGTTGTGAAGCAAGGGCCACTAGAGATTCATCAATGAAGTTGTCTGTTGTGCTGCTATTGATCAGGGTAGGTATGTGGTCAGGGGTGAAAGGGAGGGTGGTGTGGAGAAGGAGGTTTGGGGTGGAGTGCAAGGGGAGATGTGTTAGGAGGGTGTCCAGAGCAATTACCATTGCACAGAGGAAAGTGGCTGGGGCAGAGAAGATGTTGGAGTCTGATCTGCAATTTAGTGTGTCTTTGGGACCTAAACTACTGGGTCATTTTCCATGAACTGATAGTCATAGTCTTTCCTGTTGATGATCCAAATGGCACGTTCCATCACCTGGCATTTGGGGCAATTGTTGATGAAATGACCCTGCTCATCACATAGAATACATGCCCCTTCCTTTTGTCAACATGCCTGGGTCTCTGTTGGGACATTGATCCTGATCATTCATGGGGTCCAGGGGATTGTTCAGGTCTGGGAAATTGTCTGGTCCAGAGTCCAGAGAGTCTGGGGCATCATAGAGATTGGTGGCATTAAGTTGGGCAGGGTTTCAAGGTCTGGGGGTTTGAGTGGTCTTAGCCGGGCCTTGTCCAGGGGAGGACTGTGGTACGGGGTTAGCAGGCATTGTGGGAGCAATGGTCTGGGGGTTGTTGGTTGCTCTGGGTTGCTAATCCAGGTTGCCAGATGGTTTCCAGTTGTTCTGTGGGCCTTGGTTTTTGCTCTAGTTTTTCTAATAGTGCTGATCAACCTGGGTGACAAGCACCTTGTATCCATCATACATGGATTGTTTGGGTGTGAGGCAGAAGATGTCCTTAATCTGTTGTGGGAGGACATGGCAAAGGGAAAATCAGAGTGCATTGTAGTTTCAACCAGTCTTATAGGCCTCCCATTCAAATCAGATGATGAAGGTTATGAATTGTTTGTTGTCATGCATCCAGAGGTTGTAGAGGTTTTCTTCCACCTCTGCTACAATGTCAAATACTCCAAACTTACTGGAGAATTCCTGTGTGAAGGTGGGCCAATTAGAGAGTACTAGGTTGTTGGGCTAAAACCAGAGCAATGCTGTGTAGTGGTCAAAGGCAATGCCCTGTAAGTAGGAGGTGGCAAAGGCCACTCATGAGCTCTCAAGCTGGAAAGTGATGGGCTTGGAACATTGTAAGACATTGTGTTAGGAATGCCCACCATTTCTAGGGGTCCTTGGCCATTGAAGGGTTCTGGTTTCTGAATGTCAAGCTTTCCTTCCCAGGCCAGTGCATCACATGTGTCATCCTGGGCATTTTGGGTTCAGGGCAGGGGTCTGGTGGGGTTGAGGAACCTTAGGATGCTGGATGCAGCATTGAGCTCTTCCTGTTGTCAAGAAATGGGGGCCAGAACCTTGGCTAGACCACTGATGGGTTCTTCCCATTGCACATGGAAGGAGCAGGTGGGGTCCAAGGGGTCTTCAAAGCAGCAGGGGTTCAGGCTGGTGTGTATTTCATCAACCAATGCACAGAGTTCTTCCTGGAGGCCAGCATCAATTCTGAGGGTGTTTCTAACATTCTTGGGGAGGGTGCTTTGTTGGTAGTGCTTGTGGAAGTCCAGGAGGCAATCTGCCCAGGTCTCCAGCATTCCAGAGATGTTTCAGTGTCTCAAACTGACAAAGAGGGTGGTGAATTTGGTGGGAGCTAGGTGGAGCAAGTGGAGGACCTCATTGCATTGTCAGATGTGGGCTTTGACTCTTTGCTGCCTAGGGGAGTGTCACAATCTGTCCCCAAACTCCTGCCACACCCTGGACCTTCCCCAACCCACCCCAGCAAGCCTGGAACATACTCCTCCCCCTCTGCCCCCAGCATCCATGACACCTTCCCAACCCCTGGCACCTGCTCCAGCAACTCCTAAGGCTTCTTCAGAAAACCCCAATGCTTCTCCAGCAGTCTCTGAGATCCCCTCAGACTCTGGATAAGTCCACCTGCCCTGGCATGCATCACAGTTACATATCAATACAAAACTGCCACTGACTAGCCAGTCTTAGGACACCCCAAACAATCACACCCAAGACCTGCCCACACAACCTGACCTCAGACCTGCAATCCTGGAGGAGTTCCCCCTGCAGGTATTTAAGCCATGGCATAGTAAATAGCTAAGTAGTCTTGATATTACCTACATTCTTGTGTCTGTTATATCTCTCATATATCTGTCTCCCTGTTCTGTATTGTCTTGTCAAATCTGATCCTTTTCTTGATTGCATCTGTTTTTATCTTATCAGTCTTGATCTTATCAGTTTCCTTTTTTGTCTCTTGTCTGTTCCCTAAAGTCTTGTCTTGTCTCATTCCCATCTCTCACCTCATCTTGGCTTCCAGGACCTCCTGTACTTGTGACCCAGACTTGCTGAAGTTTGTCATTAATACTCCAAAGCTCCATACCATGCATGCCTCCCACTTGCCCAATCACTCTGCTCCCTATAGGATTCACAGGAACACTCCAGACCTCCCCAGACCTCTGCTATCTTCCTTACCTACCCCATTTCACTCTTCTGGAGCTCACTAGAGTTAGGAATTGTAGATTTAGATGTTGTGTCTGCCTAGTAAGGGACTTGCCCAGTGTAGCTGAGCCCCTGAGTCAGCAGAACCTGACATAATATCAAGACTCTCCCCTTACCTCATTCCCAATATCTAACTACAGTCCCATGTACCTGCCTACTAGTTACCTAACCAACTATTATGGTAGGCTGGTCCCTGACCCCTATTATCCCCTGTTGTATCTGATGCCCGACTGCTATGTCACAGCCACCCCATGGTACTAGGCCCTGGAACTAAACCATGCCCCCTATAGCTCATCCATTAGTTAGGGCCCACTTCTGGACTGGTGCTGCCCCTCACTGTACCCCATTGAAGGGACCTACCCCCAGCTACAGCCTGAAATCCCACTGGCTCCTTGGGCATCTATGGCCCTGGCCCCCTCAGCTTTCCTCCCTAGGGCCTACTATGCCTATCCTGCCCCTGCTGTGGCCCTGGTCCCTCTGGAACAGCTTGACAGATATTTTCTCCCATGGCCCCAACCCTCTGCTGCCCCTCCCATCCAAGCCCCACCCTCCCTTAGGCAGCAAAGAGTTGAAGCCTACATCCAACAATGTGATGAGGTCCTCCACTCACTCCACCTAGCTCCCATGGAATTTGCCAAGAGGGCAAGGGCCCTCCTCATCAGTCTGGGATACCAAAATATTATGGGAACACTGGAGACCTGGGCAGATTGCCTCCTAGACTTCTACAAGTGCTACCAACAAGGCACCCTTCCCAAAAACATATGGAGCACCCTTGGAATCAATGCTGGCCTCTGAGAAGAACTCTGCATACTGGTTGATGAAATTCACACCAGTCCAAACCCCTGTTACTTCAAAAACCCCTTGGATCCCACCCACTCCTTCCATGTGCAATGGGAGGAACCTGCCAGGGCCCCAGCTGAGGCCCTGACCCCCATTGCTTGACAACAGGAAGAACTCAACACTGCATCCAACATCCTAAGGTTCCTCAATCCTGCCAGAGGGTTATTTGACCAGCCTGCCACTCACACCCTAGCCCTCTCCACTTGCCCCCAGGCCAACTCTGTCCCCAGCACCTTCTGCACCTGGGACCAGCCCACCAAATCTGAGTGCCCCATTCAGAAACCTCCCTACCTCCCACCTCCCAACAGTGACCTTGCTTCCACCCACACCCTCTCCTACATCAATGAACCAGAAAACCCCAGCAGGGAACCTGCCCCTTGAGGAGGAGCTCCCAAGCTCCCCAGGAACTAACCCCCCCATGTTGACCTCTGCCCCTCCCAGAAATATGCCCCACCCCCCTATAACAACCCCCTGCCCCCTCTCTGGCAGCCTTTTGGCTCTGGAGCCCCCAGAGCAATCCCTCCCCCTGCACCACCCTGACCCCCACCTATTTCCTTGCCTAACCACCATGCTGACACCAACAATCTTGGCCTGCCAACCCCCAGAGGACCCCCTCCTCCTTGCTGGGCCCTGGGACCCCCCTGGGCAACATTGGCCCAAATCCCAGCAGCAGACCTCCCAATGGCAGACCTCCCAATGGTGGACCCCCTGGTGGATGAGGCCTGGCCATGGATAACTTTCCCCCTCAGCATGGAGGCAGAAACAACTACTACTACTATTACAATGCCAGACCCCTGCCCTGAACCCAAAATGCCCAGGACAACACATGTGATGCACTGGCCCAGGAAAGGAAGCTTGACATCCAGAAACTGGAACCCTTCAATGGCTGAGACCCCCAGAAATGGCAGACATTCCTGACACAATGTCTTACAATGTTCCAAGCTAAGCTCATCACTTTCCAGCTTGAGAGCTCACAAGTAGCCTTTGCCACCTCCTACTTACAGGGCATTGCCTTTGACCACTACATGGCACTGCTCCAGTTTGATCCCAACAACCTGGTACTCCCAAACTGGCCTGCCTTCATACAGGAATTCTCCAGTAAGTTCAGAGTATTTGACACTGTAGCAGAGGCAGAAGAAAACCTCTACAATCTTCAGATGTGCAACAACAAACAATTCATGACCTTCATCATCAGGTTTGAACGGGAGGCCTATGAGACCAGCTGGAAATACAACGCTCTCTGGTTTGCTCTTTGCTGCACCCTTCCATAGCAGATTTCAAGGATGTCCTCTGCCTCACACCTAAACAACCCATGTACAACAGATACAAGGCACTTGTCACCCAGATCAATCAGCACTATTGGGCAGGCTGGAGTGAGAACTAAGGCCCACAGAACAACTGGAACCTGTCTGGCAACCTAGGTTGGCAATCCAGAGCAACCAACAACCTCCAAACCACTGCTCCTGCAACACCTGCTAACCCTGTACCATGAGGTCCAGTTAACACCCCTCAGAATCCCAGACCCCAACCCTCTGCCCAACTTAACACCACCAATTTCTGCAATACTCCAGGCCCTCTGGACCCCAAACCTGACAATTTCCTGGACCTGGATGACCCTGTGGACTCCACAAACAATCAGGAGGCCCTGTGTGCCAATTGGATCAAGGACTGGCCCTGGATCAATGTCCCAACAGAGACTCAGGCATGTCAACAAAAGGAAGGAGCATGTATTCTATGTGGTGAGCAGGGTTATTTTCATCAACAATTGCCCTAAATGCCAGGTGATGGGATGCACCATCTGGACCATTAATGGAGAGGACTGTGACTATCAGTTCATGGAAAATGACCCAGCAGTTTAAGTCCTGAAGATGCACTAAATCACAGATCAGACTCTGACATCTTCTCCACCCTGGCTACTTTCCTCCATGCAATGGTAATTGCCCCAGACACCCTCCTGACTCACCTCCCCTTGCATTCCACCTACAACCTCCTTCTCCATACCACTCTCCCCTTCACCTCTGACCCTGTGCCTACCCTGATCAACAGTGATGCAACAGACAACTTCATGAATGAATCCCTGGTGGGCCTTGCTCTGCAACCCCCCTGATGCCTCCCCCTCCTGATCCCCCTAAAACTCTTTGATGGCAATCTGACCTCTGCAGGCAACATCATCCACTGTGTAGAAACAAGGATCACTTTTGCCAACAGGCAACAGCAGGACCTCTGGCTACTAGTCATGAAGTTGCATGCCTCTGCCCCTCCTCATCCTCAGGCTTTCCTGGCTCTGTGTGACCAACCCTTGTACTGACTGGTCAAGTCTCACCCTCTGCCTTGACCAGGATGACTTGCCTGACCTGGGGCCCATCCCCTTCAACATCCCCACCACTCACAATGTTTCAGGAGTCACCCCCAATGTTCCCCAAACCTCTCTGCAGCTCTGCTCCTGATCTGCACAATCATTCATCATTCATGCCCACCTTGGAGACTCCCCTGCCATCCTCCATGCCCTTGTTGACAGTGGAGCCTCTGGAATCTTTGTCAGCAATCAGCTTGACCTCCCCCAGAAATCCCTCAACATGCCTTTGGAGTTACAGCTGTTCAACAGAAGATCCACCACTGCCAGGATCACCAAGTTCCACTCCAGCTCCCTCACACTCAACAATGGCCTGCAATTCCCAACTTCCCAACCCACCTCCTCATCACCCAACTCCCAGAGGCAACCCTGATTGTGCTTGGACTCCCTTAGCTGTGCAATGTCAATCCTGACATCAACTGGCAGGACCTCACCATGCATATACCCAGCCCTGAAGCTTGCCTAGCAGCTGCTATCACCCTCTGTCCCTACTCTCCCCATGACCCCAGTGACCCCAATTGGGCCTCCAGCAATACCAGAGCCACCAGAACCCCCATGTTGCCTAAGGATGACCCTGGAGAGGAGGAAGAGATGCCCCTGCCCCAAATTCCTGCAGGTATGCCC